>VZRR01001448.1:421-20948 GCA_013398015.1 Oreocharis arfaki | reverse complement strand
CCGCCATTGCCCCGTGAGGGAGAGAGGCGGCCGCGCTGGCGGCACAGCGCCCCCTGCCGGCGTGGGGGAATCACCGCGCCCCCTGCCGGCCGGGACCCACCGGCGCCCCCTGCCGGCCATGCGCGGAGCTGCGCCCAGGGGAAGGGGCTGCGGCCGGGGGAAGGGGCTGCACGGGGCTCTGCTCTGGTTGGGGTCGGTGCCGCTGCTGCTGTTTGTTTGCCTTGTTATACACACTCGTAAAGAACTCCTACTCCTTTTCCTATATCTTTGCCTGAAAACCCCGTCACTTCAAAGTTATGATAATTGGAGGGAAGGGGGTTGTATTTCCCAACTTCCTTGGCAGACACCTGTCTTTTAGACCAAGACGATGAGTTGGAGGCTGTGTTTAAGATTCCGTAGCTACACAAAGGAAGCACTTGATTCTTCTTCTTTTTTTTTTCAATGCCTGTCCTAGGTTACAATGTAATATGTATACATATATGTAATATATACTGTAATATATACATACTGTAATATAGAATACAGTATGTATTCTGTTATCATCTTCACGAGCTGTTAAAGCAGGTGGGGCAATGTTCATTATCTCCTACCATGACTGATCCCTGATAACTCCCTCTGGGGAGCTGTCTCTGTTTAATGGGCAATCAAGGGCCCATCACATGACTCACAGAATTACATCGGCCCACTGTGGGATGCTCCGCCCAGGGGGGAGGAGCCAAGCACTCCCACCTGGATGTGATCTGGGGTTTGGAACAGCACAAACAGCCCTTACCCACTGGATTCCCAGAGGACAAGAGCTACCACTGGACCTTCAGGCGAAGATCAGACCCTTTTCTACAGGATCACTGCTTCAACAGGACCACTTCATCTGGACTGCTACCACCACCCTGACTAACAGCGTGTCAGGTTGTATCCTGACTCTGTCAGTGTTCTTGTACTATTGCATTGATTTCAATTTTCCTATTAAATTATAATTCTGACCTGCAATCTCCCACTGGTTTCTTTTCAAACTAGTACAATGTTTCAAACCAATTTCCAGATTTTCTTTTCTTACTCTTTCGTCTTATACTTATTGTATGTTTTGGAGTTTTCCGTATCACTTGAACAGGAAGATCTGAGGTGGTCCAAAGGCTTCTAGACTGATGATTGGTAATTCTGATAGTCATGTGCTTTTCCAGCTTCATCATGCAACCAGATTTTTCCCTCAGATGCTCAGACTGGCCTGAAACAGTAGGAGTTTGAAGTGAAAATGTTCACATCCATCATGAAAATTCAGGTCAAACTTGCCCTGTTTTTATTATAAAAGTCTTTATGACAGATTTTGTTATAGAATGTTGCTTTCAAATTACTTATTAGCATAGTAAGGTTCAGAGTAGATCTATTGTGATAAATACAAACTCTGCAAGTAATAAAAACTGTTTTGATAAGAAAAGCTGTGTTCCTTTTCTTTCATGAGCCTATATCTGCTGTTATCCTAATACCTCATCTAAAATGCCTCCTCTTGTACCCTGTCAGCATTAACATGAAATTTAATGTGCAAAATACCCCAAATTATCTTTGAACTTTGTCAATAAAGCAGTTCTGCTGAGTTCCTGGATTCCCTTTGTGTGTGTGTCTGTGTGTGGTGGTTGCATTTTGGGGTTTTGTTTTTTGGTGTTTTGCTCTGGAATGTTGAGATCCAAGCTGAGGTCTGTACTCTGCGTTGTTCTGGAATATATTTGAGGACCATAGAGATTGCTTTTTGCTTCTGATGGGTTATTAAAAACCAAGACCAGATAGTATACAACATAACCCTGCTTTTGCCTACTCACTGTAAAGTCCTGACAGGTCTTTTTCTCTTCAGATGTCACTGAACAGGTTTTTTTTATTTTTATTTTCTTAGTACTTATTTTGGTCTAGGTAAGCTTGGTTGCTGCACGATTTTTTTTCCCCCTTCTTTTCGTGTTTTGTTGTGGGGATTGTAATTTTTGCTTAATTAGATGTTGGTTAACAGCTTTCAGTCTGTTACTATGGCATTTTTAATTTTCTAAACTATTTTCCCACAGGCAGGTTCTCACAAATGTGCTCATTATTTTAATTCCCGGCCGTAACATTATGTTTTCCTTCTCC
Source organism: Oreocharis arfaki (assembly GCA_013398015.1). Classification (NCBI taxonomy): domain Eukaryota; kingdom Metazoa; phylum Chordata; class Aves; order Passeriformes; family Paramythiidae; genus Oreocharis; species Oreocharis arfaki. The sequence goes on along the minus strand of VZRR01001448.1, from coordinate 18,839 downwards.
CGAGGAGCTCTGCCCGTGGACTGTGGTCACCTACTGTGCCCTTCCACTTTTCTTCCTCCAAAAGCTCTGACCTGGGAGCTGGAAAAGAGCAATTCTCCAGTGTCCCAGGGGCTCGGCGAGCACCTGTCTCCTGTCTTGGATGAGCTTTTTTGGTGTTTCCAAAGCGTTTTGGGGACAAAACGTTCACCGCCAGGAGCTGCCTCAGAAAAAATGGCTATTTTCTACAGGATGTGCTGCGCACTGATTTCTGCCTGGCCAGTGCTCCCCGTCTCGCTGACCAGCAGACCGACCACAGCACTGGGTACCAGCCGGGTTTAAATTAAACCCCTGGCAGATGGTTTAGTTTAAACCCCTCCAAAACACAGCCCGTGCGCAGCCTCCCAGCGCTCACTCACGCCCTGCCAGCCGCCAGCGTGGCTGGTGTCAGCTTCTGAGAACAAGGGAATAGAGCTGAGGCAACACAAATCTAATTGCCTGGTGTACGAGAAGAAGAGCTGTAATCTTCCCACAGCCTTAATCCTTTCTCCTCAGTTTGTGATTTCACCCCCGTGGCTCTCTGCCCCCGGGACGGACAGCGGGAGCTGTGAAGAACAGGAGGGGTGGTTGATGAATATGTATTTGGCCAGCGAAGTTGCCTCCTGGGCTGGTCTAGATAAACAGGGAGCCGGCAGTGCTGGTGATAATCTGATGTGGTAAATGTCTCGGGCAGAGCTGAAGGAAGGGTCTGTTAAATTCTGCCTTGATGGTCAGAAATCAAACCGAGTCCTGTGCAGGGTGTGGGGGCTGGAGGAGGGGAGAGATGCTGTGTGACAGCAGCACTGCCTGGCAGGAACAGGGCTGATGAGCTGCTGGACTGTGCTGCTTGCGACAAGAAAGCCACCACACTGTCTCAGGGGAATTGGCTTTTGTGCCTGTCCCACAAAAGAGACCCATGCACGCCTCCAAAGAGTTGAGACGAAACCAAGTTGCTTTTTTAAAATGCTCTTTGTTCCTGCCGTTTTGCTGTTTTGTCGGTTAAAAACAAACAAACAAACAAACAAACAAAAAAAAACCCAAAAAAACCCAAAAAAACAAAAAAAAAAAAAAACCCCAACCACTTTTTGTTCTCCTTAACTCCTCTTTTGAAGAGGCACTAATGGAAATAATTATCTGCAGAAATCAATGCTCGGAGCAGCTCGTACCCCTGAGTATTTAGTGCTGCGTGTTGTTTCAGGAGGCAGTGATTTCCATCTGTGAGAGCACATGTTCCCTTTCATAGTGCCCACGAGGAGGAAGAGAAAAGGAGCATTTCATGTCATTCATGGATCTTTGCTTGGAGGGAGCTGATACTGAGCAGAGCTGGCAAGAATTGTGTGAGGGAACTGGGTAAAGAAGGTGGTTGATAGTGAGGACCATGACAGAGGAGTCTCTGAGCTGGAAAAGGTTCCCCCTCCCCATTACAAGGCTTTATCAAATTGTTCTCTTAATTAAAAAAAAAAAAAAAATTAAAAAGTGTAAAACCTTTTGTCTAGGATGGTGCATGCTGTGCCTCGTGAGACTGAACTATCCAGACAAACCACAGGGATTGCAGTCAAAGGTCTCCCATGCCTTCCCCTGCATGTGAAATTTGGAATCTGTGTGTGTCACAACCAGGATAATGTACAGTTAAGCAGTTGCAAAGCTTAATATCTCATAATTAGGCTAATCACTTTCCACAGGAAGGTACAAAAACAATGGCTCTTGCTTATTAAGTGGTTGGTTCCTATTTTTTTTTAACCTAACTTTTGTGTCACACAGAATTTCCTGGGAATTGGGAAGCAATTAAAATGCAGGAAAACTTGTTTAAACAGAACAGCTTTAAACACACTGGGGGTTATGTATAGGCAGAGGCACTTTAGCATTTTATATGTACAGACAGAAACATGGAAGTTTGTTTCTATGTTTTGCTTTCAAAGCTGAATAAAACTCAGTATTTTGGAGAGCTGGGATAGAAATCAGTTAAGTGTATTTGTATTTTGATATATCGGGTTGTAGTCCCAGTCTCCTCGGATGGAGAATTGCACTAGAAAAATCGGTTTTCCCACTTCCTCAATTCTTCATGAATTTACTGAATGGAATGGAATATCACAGTGCTGAATAGCAGCACAATTTTTCTTTTCAGTTCTGTGTCTTATTTAATTGATGTGAGACTGGTAAGTGATGATGAGTCCAGGCCTTTCCATCGCTTTGTGAGCTGAAGCTGCTTGGGCTCTCCTGGCATTATTTTAAGGCTGTTTCATGCTTAGCAGAAGTTTTGTGGATTGATCCAATTCCAAGGTTTGCCTCGGCTTTCCCCCCTTTTTATCTTCTTTTTTTCCCAAATTTCAGGGGGAATTCATTCCTGGAAGAAGCTCAGCTCCTGTTCCCACCTCCTTTTTCGTGCTGGCCAGCCTCAACTCGCTCGTCCCTGCTGATGCAGCTCCTCTTGCCCTGTGCTGAGCAGCAGCATTTCAGTTATGAGCTAACGTCTTGTGTTTGATATTTATGCAGCAGATGAGAAACCTAAATAATTAAATCTCCCTGTGGCCCGAGCAGGAGTTGGATGAGCTGCCTCGTCGATGTGGAGCTGTGCTGCCTGGTAGGATTTGCTGGCGTAGTGGTCGCTACCTGTGTGCTCGTTCCTTCATAGAAGCTGCCCCGCTGATCATGAATAATTCAGCCGTGGCTCAGCACGTCGGGTTAACCTTTGGGAACGCGCCGAGGCTGCTGCTACGTGCAACCTTTGTTCTTAAAGCAGCAAAATTGCTCTTTCTGAGCGGGGAGAGACCTGCACCTTCCATCTGGAGGGTTCAGTGTGTGGCGACGGCCGCGACTAAGCGTGGCTGAGTTGTTGTGCGGGTCTGAGGTTTATTCAAACCATCCAGATGTTTGATTGAATGGTCCATATTATCCTAGTTGGTTTAGTAGTCTGGTTTTCTGTGCTGCTTTCAGCCTGGGTATGCAGGGATGTCAGGAAGGTATGCAGGGATGTTAGGGATGCAGGGATGTCAGGAAGGCTGAGAGTTGCTACAGTACCCACTGTGGGAGCATAAGGGTGCTCAATCCCTGTCTAGTTACTCATGGATTATATCTGGGCATCCTTTTCTTCTCAGTTACAAGCTGATGTGATGGATTATCCAGATGTTCAAGGTGCTGTGTTGGTGAAATTTGTCAAAATCAAGTATTCAGACATCCCTGCTCCCCTACCTCATGCATCTAACGCTGCCTCCCCTCCTCCTCGTGCCGCATCCTGGGATGACGGCAGGCAGAGATACACACGGGAAAGAGAAACTTTTCGGGTTGGCAATGAGTCACTTTGCAGGCTGCAACGAGCTGGCCAGCAGTGGTAGGTCAGAGGAGACCGGATGGTCACAGCAGACCACAGATCAAAGCAGGAATCCATTCGTGTGGCTATTGCAGAGAAAGTCAGTAAGTGTAGATAAGATCTGGGTCTACCAAACTGTTAGGAATGGAAAGCAGTCAGTCAGCCCCCTGATTACAGGTGGCGACTGGGCTTGGACTCTCTCTGTGAGCTCCTGGCTGCCTGGTAGGAGAAATTAAAGAGAAGCTGTAAGATGGAAGTGAAGATGGCTGGAAAGGGATGAAAGGGGAAAGTGAGGAATCTGGCTTACTTCGTGTAGAGAGAGATGCAGAATCCTTAACAGTGGGTTCAGGTTTACCCTCGTGGGCCTTGAGGGCAATAAAACATGGGAAGGTGTGAGTGCAGAGGAATGATGCACAGCTGCGAGAGCTGGCCATGCTCTAGGTTGCAGCAGGCCTGCAGCAGAACCTCAAAGAATTCATCATCCATCCTCCCAGACGTGTAATTTCAGAGTCTGCTAGCTCAGGCTAATTGTTCCTTGAATGGGCTTGTTCCTCCCTTGCAGTGGCAGCGGCATTCCGGACGTCCTGCCCTTCCCTCTGCGAGATCTGGGGAATAATTGCAAAGGGAGAAAAAGGCCCATTAACCTTTACTGTCTGTCTTTTCTTGCTGTAATCCAGTTGGTGTTTGTCTTGATGGCGATAATTACACAGAAGTATGTAATTGCAAGACAAATGTTTAATTAAGAGCAGGTTTGTTGCTAGTCTCTTGTCTGCTTCCATCTGGGAAGACTGTGGTTGTGCTGGTCGTCTTGGCAGCCTGGATCGAAGGTCTGACGAGCCCGTTCTGCACCCTTGCTAAAGAGGAAGGAAATAAATTAAATTAAAGGATTAATGGCACCCTTCATTCCCTGCTGCTGCCATGAGAGTTTCTAATTTCTGTATAATACTTTGCTCGAGACCTGCGATGATGATGCCCATGGTGGGTAAACCAGGTTTATTTTATTAAAATAGTTCGGGATGGTGTGTCCTGCCCGGTCAGAGATTCAGGAAAGCAAGTAAGGAAAACTGCCCTTCTGGATGCTGCAGTTATCTGCCTTCAGATGAGCTTAAATCAAAATTACGTTTTCTAGCTCTTTAGCAATGCCCAGTAATGTATTCCTGCAACATCCTAGGAGTCAGAAGGCTTTTAAACCCCCCAAAAAGCCTTGGGTTGAGAAGGTTACTTGTTTAAGCATGTCTGAATAAATGGGTTGTAAATTCTCCACCCGTGCTGTCTCTTGGGAAGGCTCATGAACGTGGAGGTGGCCCTGTAACCTGACTGCACAAAGGAATGGCATTAAAAATATTCCTGCTCTCATCCCTCCTTGGTGCAGAGCGTGTCTGGGGCAGAGCTGCCTCCCTGCCTCGCACTAACAGCAGTGAGCGTCAGCTGCTGAAATAATTTAAATGTGTTTTCCCTCTGGGAAATCACATTGATCTTAATAGAGTTTTTTTTTTAATTAAATAATGTGCTGGCTGTCACAGGCTGGAAAAACGTTGGGTTTTGTGTTTATTCTTCGCAGCAGCGTTTCCTTCTGGCTGTCGCTCAGTTGCTCGGGGAGAGGAAGGCTCGGGGGTTGCTTCCCGCTGGGAAACAGCCCCGGGAGCTGCCCACAGGCTGCACCCAGAGGGTGGGAGACGGGAACACACATATGAGGCAGCCGGGGAAGTGCTGGCCCTGCGGCGAATTCCCGGAGGGTCCTGTCACAGGAGGCATCCCCAGCGCAGCGCTGGCGGTCTCCTGGCGAGCCAGCCCCACCGAGCCCCTCACTTCTCCCCTCCAGGCAGCCGGGAAAGGCTGGGGTTCCAGCGTTACCTTCCCCCGCTGATAACGAAGCTGGTAATTAGGCAGGACAGCAGCGGCGTCTCGCAGGCTGTTTAAACCCCAGCGAGCATAAAGGCCGGCTGTTTCACCCCGCGCTGGCGCATCCCCGCTCGCTGCCGGCTGCGGGCGATCCGGCACCGAGCGCCGGCGCTCCGGGGCAGAGGCTGGGAGGTGCCATGGCAACATCGCAGGCGGGAGCTGGTTGGGTACGGATTGGTACGCACACGCCAATTAAAATTTAAACAGCCTCTGATGCAGGAGCGAGCCCGCGGGGCGGGACCCCTGGTTATGAATAAAATACGGGAGCATTGAAGGGATGTCTGTGCCGGTGGGCACAGCTCCGCGGCTCCCCCGGCCCTGCCCGGCCCCGTGGCTGCTCGCCCTTCCCTCCCGGAGCTGTCTGGAGGTTTGAGGAGCTTCGGCAGCTCCATCACTTTGCCGTGATGTGCTCACGGGGCTTCTGCCCGTGTGGGGATGAGCCGAGCTCTCCGTCAAGCTCCTGTGCCAGACATGCAGCAGCTTCCACCCCCGGACTGTCACAAATTACTGGAAGTCACTGCTGCTCTGTGCTGCAGTGGGGACCAGGAGGGGCTCTCTTGTGATAGTGCCTCCATGTCCTGAGTGGTTCCTGAGCACGGGTTAGAAGAATTATCGCTGTGGTACAAAAGGAAGACGAGCTGTTAAGGCATTTGAGCGCTTCCCAAGGCCACACCACGAGCTGGGGGTTAAGGCTGCCCACAAGGTGCTTCACCCCTGGCTGCCACCTCCCCACGCTCCGCCGAGCTCCAGCCTTGCAAATCCCTGTCTGAGGAGTGATGCTTTTTGCTCGTGCTAAGCTCCACGTTAAAACCACTTGGCTTCACCTTTGCCCCTTCAGCTCGGGAAGTCCTGATGTTTCTGCCTTAACAGGAAGAAACCTCTCCCAATATCCAGCTGAAATCCGGCCATGGCTGAGAAAAACCTCTCGTCCTTGTGCCTGGCCTTGGAGGCTGCTTGGTGCAAGCTCTGGCCCTTCGTTTCTCCCTCTCCTCTAAGCCAGACCTGCTCTCCTTCCTTGTCCTGGTGCCTCCTCAGCCAGGGATGCTGCTGCCAGGAATTGGCAGGAATCTGCCCTCCCACTTTGCTCCGAGGAATTTGGTGCCGCCGTTTGTAGGGCCAAACATTACAAACCCTCCTCGTGGTCACGGACACCAGGCTGGAGCGTGGTGGAATTTTCCACCAGCATCGTCCCGTTACCCGTGGTTTGCATCTTTTAATTTGGGTCCTTATCTGAGCACACAGGATGTGCATTTTCTGTGATTTTGGGGGTTTTCTCCTTGTTTGTACAGTTCCTCTGGTTCTTTCTGATTGCGGCTTCGAGGTGTCTGTGCCCAGAAAAGGGGAAGAAGTGGGAAGCAGGTGAAAAACGGGAAATTTCACCATCTCTGTGGCTCCTCACCTCCAAACCCCGTGCAGATGCTGCTGCAGGAGCTCTTCCCTGTGTGTAGCCGTGTTCCCCCTGTATTTCTCCCACCTGAGCTCCAGATTTGCTCCCTTGGATGTTGTTTTTCAGCCCTATAATCACATTTTTTACAAGCCTTGGGAAGATCGCCTGGAAACAGAGCACAGGAGAGACGCTCTGCAAAATATTATCGGAAGCATCAGAAAACAGCAAAGCAGCCTTTCTTTTAAAAGCTGGAAGCACGCAGTGCAGAGGTGGGGGTGGGACGCAAACCTGCAGAGCTTTGTAGAGCCAACTTTTGGAGGAGATCAAGCTTAAAGCGCAGGCTTTGGGAGGCTTTGCTCAGCTGAGCGCAGCCGCGAGCTGTTTTGATGCTGGGTTCAATATTTCCATTCATCTGCCTTCGGCGGGGGGAATTTTCATCCAGCCAAAGCTGGGGTCCCGGCTTTTTGGCAGCATAGGAAGAGGCCGGGCTGCCTTGCAGGAAGGATGGGGAGCCCATGCAGGGAATTCTTGCCTTGGTGGCTGGGTAAGACAGTCCCTATTTTTCCCCTCCTCTACCAAATGCCACTGCAAGGCACAAAGAACACAGAGGGAGGTGACAAAGGGATGATCAGGTGGCTTGAGCAGCACTTCTTATCTTTTGCATTCCCCTGGTTTGATTCCCTATCATCTAACCCCGGTGTGGGGTGATAGAAAAGATCTACCAAATGTTTTCTCGCCCCAAAAGCAGTGAGGAAAGGGGCTGAAGCCCTGGCTCCTCTCTGCACCCACATCTGGGGCAGGAGGCCTGGGAGGGGACCTGGGCAGTGTTGGCAGTGGTGGCTGCAGGGAGGGTTCTCGCTCAGATGGTGAATTCTGATTTTTTCCTATCTCTGACCTCAGAGGCAGGCGAGTGAACCCCAGCAACCACAAAAAGGGGGCTTAGAAATCTCCAGCTGAACCACTTCATTTAAAAACATGCACCAGACTGCACCCCGGTCCAGCCACTGAAGGGTCCCTCTTGCTTGGTGTGGCCAACAAATCCTCTGTGCTCTGACCCTCGAGTGTGTCCTGGGCCTCCAGGCCCTCGGTCCCTCTGGTTTTCTGGCTTCCTACACGTGCCCACAGGAACCATCAGAAATCTGATCTGTGTTTTCAGGAGCCTTCTTTGTCCTCCTAAAGCCTTAATTAATTTTCTCTGTCTGCTCTTGCTGGGCCTAACATCACTTGAACGGCTCACTTACACGAATTAGCTTGATTAATGGCAGCACCCGGACACAGAGCTCCTCAGCCTGCTCACCCTTTCCACGGGAGCACTTCCAAACCCTTATTCTCCTCTGCCAAGGCCAAGCTTTAGCCTCGGCTGGTGGGAGCAGCAACCCACAAACACGCAGAGAACATACAAACAGAGTTCCTCAGAGGAGACAGAACTTGCCTGGCTGAAAACATGGAATTAAGGATTAATCTGTTGCACATAAGAAAATCCCGCAGCGTCCTCCTGCTCCTCAGGCCTTGGCATCGGTACTGTGGCCTTTAGTGACAGCCACGCTGGGGTGCTCGGGGTCTCCTGCAGGCTGTCCTGCCTCTTCCACCACCGGCCTGCCCTCGCTGTCCAAGGACCGGCTTGGGCAGAAGCCCTCACAGCTGGAGTCTCCTCCAGCCCAAAGGCTCCGGTGCCCCAGCTGGTTATTCTGGTTTGTTCTTCAGCTGGAAACGTCTTGAGAGCTTGGGAGGACCAGAGAGGTGAAACCAGCGCTCCCAGGACATGGAGACACAGGCTGAGGGCACAGCCCCACATCACTTTTCCCTCCAGGACGTGGAGCCACAGGCTGAGGGCACAGCCCCACATCACTTTTCCCCCCAGGACGTGGAGCCACACACTGAGGGCACAGCCCCACATCACCTTTGCCCCAGGACGTGGAGCCACACGCTGAGGGCACAGCCCCAGATCACCTTTGCCCCAAGATGTGGAGCCACACACTGAAGGCACAGCCCCACATCACCTTTGCCCCAGGATGTGGAGCCACAGGCTGAGGGCACAGCCCCACATCAGCTTTGCCCCAGGACAGTGACACTCTGCCTGCAGACCCAGGAAAGGAGAGGTTGGGAGGAACAGCCCCCATGCCCTACACAGCAGGAGCATTCCTGAAATGACCATGGGGACACACAAGGCTTGCTGGCTTGTTCCAGGTGCAAAAGCAGTGGCTGGAGCCACCAGGAGAAGACAGCAGGGAGATGTGTGCAGGGCAGTGAGCAGTAGCCTCCACAGGACCTGCGAGCAGGAGGTGGTTGGGACAGCTGGGGACCCTCAGCCCCCTGACCGTGCCTGATTTTGGGGCTCAAGCCCCCTACTGATGACCAGGGCTTGCCAGCCTTGCCCAGGCCCATACAGCTGAAGGAGACCTGGCTGTCAGGGAAGGGCAGGCTTTCAGCTCTGTCATCATCCTCGGGCTGCTGGATGTCCTGGAAGGGCGAGAACACCCAAGGTTCGTAAATGCTCGTGGCTGAAAGGAACTACAAAATCAGAAAGTCCACAGAAACTCCTGAAGTTTTATTAGTAAATTACACCCTTGGCATGGAAATTGTTGGGTCAGTCCCTGGTCTCCCAGCGCAAGCACACAGCAGTGGGGTTTGGATAACGGGGTAGGGTTGGACGTAGGGTACTTCCATGTCCCCAGCTGGGGGTGGAAGAGAGCAGCTCTGCATCGCTGCCTGCCTTGCCCTTGTGAACTCCCAGCCAAGAACCTCTGGAAAAGGCACAGTAGCATGAATTAAAAGCTCGTTTCCCAAACTACCTCGGGCATCGTCTCAAACGTTCTCCCCACGAGACATTCAGATGCTGCTCGCAGTGTTGGGCTGGGAAGCTCCTCTGCAGGGAGGCTGTGCCAGCTCCTTGACCCCTTGGCACGCCCAGCTTTGGAGTGATTGGGGCTGAGCTGTGGATTCCCCCCTATTAAAAGGCAGATAGACACTCCTCAGCTTCAGTGTGCCTTGGGATCAGAGAGGTCGGACAACTTCCACCGCTCCCAGAACAGGTTCTTGAGCTTTGAACGTCTGTTTGCAGTTAGGACAGCAGTGCAGGGAAATGGCCAGTCTTGGGGGAGTTAACGAAAAAATCATCCCGCTGCGCAGTTGGCGCTGGTGATTTCTGACGCTGGAGTGCTCCCAGGGCGTTGGATCTGAAGCGCAGAGGGCTGGAGGACGCCTCATCTGGGCTGTTCTGGGAGGAGATAGCATCTCCTGGCACACGCAGTGCAGCCTGCCCAGGACAGGCTGCTGAAGGCCACCGGAGAGCTCCGCTTGCACACGTTCGGGCAGCTCCCTCATCATTGCCATCCCTCAGTCCCTCTGCCCCAGCCCGGCCCCTCAGATACCCACTGAGGCTGGTGCAAAGCCATCCCGCTTAATTGGGACCTCAGGGAGGCGGTCCCCATTCCAAAGCATGCTCTGTTTTAATTAACGGCCAAAACCATCTATGCCTAAGTAGGAAGAGCATGACTAACTCCCATTTTTATTTCTCTTCTGCTTCCCATGCTTCTCCCGGGTAATTTGCAGCAATGCCTCCTGAAAGTCCACGCAGTGGACAACCTGGCTGCTTGTTTTCTGCAGGCTCAGTCCTGCAAACAATCAGGAATGCAAATGCTGGGAGCTGGTAAAGCACGTGAATACCCCGGTGAGCAGGTGAGCTGTTCCTGGGATAGCTCCTTTGTCAAAGCTCAGCTGGGATCCAGGTATTGCAAGGGCTTTACTCCAAAGGGTGGGGGAACAGCAGTTTTGAGGTGGTGCTGTTTGATCTGGGCGTCATCCGCATCTGACAGGCTGGGGACAGCCATGGCAAAAGAAAGGCCTCTGCTTTTAGAAGGAAAAAACAACAGTTTTGAAATAATGCCATCCATCTCCACTGTGGTTGGATTTCTGCTGTGGGCACAGTCAGGAATGCAGCTGGTTGCTGATCCGGGTGATGCCTTGGGTTTTAACTCCTATATTTTTCAAATCCTGCAGTGCCCGGTGTGTCACTGTGCAGTTCCTTGCAGCTGCTCGCTGCTGCTCTCTCAGGCCAGGCAGGCAGAACAAAGCCTCTCCAGGCCTGCTCTGCAAGGAAACCCAGCCTGTCCTAGGCCCAGATAGTATAAACCAAAAGCCTCTAAAAGGGGGGCAAGCTTGGGGAAATTACATAACTGACTGAAGCTTTAATTGCAGAATTAACCCTGGTATGCAAATGAACCAAACCTATAAAAGTGTGAAGAACGCATGACCCGGGATCCATCCTTGGGGTCCATCTTGGCAGCAGCCTCTGGGCTCCCCAGGGTGTACCTTGAAGGCCCTTCAAATAAATACCTACCTTTATTCCCTTGCTCCTGTCTAGTCTCTGGTTTTAGGTGGCCGCCCCGGCAACATGGGCACCTGTGCCCAGAACTGCAGAGACCCTGTGGTGCCTCGGCGCTCCCCGTCCATTTCAGCTTCAGTGTCCAGGGCTAAGCCAGGAACTCTGGGGGTGTTGAGCAGGCAGAGACTGTGCTTTTAATTAGAACCTTTATTAATGAGCGAGGTGCTGGGATAAAGGGCTTGTGTGGCAAGCGGGGGAGGATGCTGGGCGAGGGATGGGGTGCTGTGGCGCGAGGGAGCTCGTCCTGCTCGGGCGCGCTGGTGCCAGCCTGAACTGCTCATGGCACTGTCTCTGGGCTGGGACAGCGGCAAAATCCAGGCTCTCTGAGGCCGTCCCTGGAGCCCCCAGCACGTGGAGCTGGGAGCTGTCACCTCAGGGGTGCCCTGCCTCTGCTCCCGAACATTCTGAGCGCGTAAAGGCTGGTGACAGTGCACGTGAAAAAATAACAGCCGGAGGTGAAAAATGATGGGGAGTGTGGGTGGGCAGAGAATAGCTGCTCTGGCGGCTTCCCCCGGTGCCAGGAAGTTGTGACAAGCTCATCCCCAAGGATTTACAAAGGTGGCTGCCCACGACATGAGAGAGACTTGATCCTTTTTCTCTGCCTTGGCAGTTTTAGGTCAGTTTAACAGAACAGAAGGAAAAGGAAACCTTCAAGGAAGTCAACGCTAAATTGATGACAGTGTGGGAAATCAAAAGCTTTGCTCCTGGCTGGTTTTGCTGCCAGTGAGGTGGAAGGAGCAGGCTGGGATCCCTCGCAGCCGGTGAGTGGCAATGCTCGCCACTCTCGCCCGGGCTTGGTGGTAGGTGGGTGCTCTGATACCATCACTAAATCAAATGTGATGGGGGAAAGTGGAGGGAGAAGTGAATGATCTGTTACTTCAGGATGCCAGGAGGCCCGGGTGCAGCGGTGGGGCAGGCAGGAGGGCAGCAGGGACAGGCTGTGCGGGCACAAAGCGTGAGCAAGAATTTGCAAGGAACAAGAAGAGGATGGGTTGCACTGTGGCACCGCTTTCTCCACACAGGCCCAATCCCAGGAGCTCCGTGTCTGGACACCACACCTGCTCACCACTCCGTTGTTCCTCACACCAGCTGCTCTGTGCTGTCCTCTGCCACGCCAGCCAGCCCTGGATCCAGCGCTGCTCCAAAACATCTCCCAGCCTCTCTCCTCCGTGCAGCTCTCCGCTCCTCGCAGAGCGCTGGAGGAGCTGGCACGGCTGAGGGTCATTCTTCCCTTGTGCCCGGCAGATCTTGTGCTCTGACACTTCCTCCTCGAAGCATTCCCGTTTCCAAGAGGCAGACTTTGTTAGGAGCAGTTTCCCGAGAGGACAGCCCACAGGAGTGCCTTGGCTCGTGTCCTGGTGTCCAGCAGTGGTCTGAGCCCAGAGCCAGGGTGTCCCCGCTCTCATGCACCGCCAGCTTTGCTGCACCAGCACGAAGCTGAGCCAGGCCCGCAGCAGCAGCTCAGCCCTTCTGAGAGACACAAGCTCACAGCCCTGCCCTGTCCCTGGTGCTCCAAAGGTAAGGGAACAGAGGAAGGCGAGATGCCCGCCCCGAAGGCTGGGGTTTGGTGGCCATGTCCTCAGTCCCTGTGGGACGGGCAGCGGGGCTGCAGCACCACGAGCGCAGGAGCGCAGGAGTGGGGCTGCTTCACTCCGGGCACGGAGCCCCACCGGCCAGGATTCACCTGCACAGCTGCTTTGCAGACGCCGACATTCAAGTACCAATCTGATTTATAACGCTCAGGGGAGAAATCAGCTGTTGCATGAAGGATTGAACAGCGCACGTGGCGAGTCAGAGCGATTTTATTTCCCCAGATTGACACTCACAGCGTTTTCCTGTCCTGCTGTTTTTAATTTCCACTTTATTCTTGTGTATTAATGCTACTCTGGGGCCGTTGATCACACACTGCTGTCACACATTCCCCTGGAGAATTCCTCTCTTCCTGATGGCAGCAGTGCAGAGGCAGAGCAGTTTCAGAGGAGTGACTAACCCAGGGCTACTGCAACTGGGCCACCCGGGTGGAGCTTTACACCGATGTGCAAACCCCCACCAAGGCTGTGCCAGAGCTCTGCCGAGCAGTGCACCTCAGAGTAACAGGCAGGGCAGAAAAGGTGCATGCATTATTAAATGGCATTTTTGTTCTGCGTGCCACGAGGATAAACTGACCTTTGTGGAGGCTTGAACGTGAAACATGGGCACGGGAGGCTCGCTCTGGTCCAGCCATCCATCAGCCTCTCCTTTGGTGTTCCTGTACGTCCTTTTCCTGCACGAAAGGTTAGGAAGTCAAGAGAGCTCTTTAAATATTTCATATTGGGCTTTTTTTTTTTCCAGCCTCTGTTTAGAGAGCTGCTCGCTCAGAGCAGTTTGAGGCTGAGGCAATGACTCAAGTGCTGTGCCTGGCTCTCCGGGCAGTTCTGTGTGGCAGCTGGGCTGAAATCAAAGGACCATGGAAACATCTGGGTTGGAAAGGCCCTCAGACCACGGAGTCCAGCCATTCCCCCAGCACTGCCCAGGCCACCACTGACCCATGTTCCCAGGTGCCACGTCCACACGGCTTTTAAACCCTGCCAGGGATGGGGATTCCACTCTGGGCACCTCTGCCAGGGCTGGACAACCCTTCCCATGGAGGAATTTTTCCCAATATCTCATCTAAACCTCCCCTGGCCCAGCCTGAGGCCGTTCCCTCTCCTCCTGTCCCTGTTCCCTGGCAGCACAGCCCGACCCCCCGCAGCTGCCCGCTCCTGTCAGGGAGTTGTGCAGAGCCACAAGGTCCCCCCTGAGCCTCCTTTTCTCCAGGCTGAGCCCCTTTCCCAGCTCCCTCAGCCCCTCCGGGGGCTCCAGCCCCTTCCCCAGCTCCGCTCCCTTCCCTGGACACGCTCCAGCCCCTCAATGTCTCTCCTAAAGTGGGGGGTGGGGATGGGCAGGGGGTGTTTGGGGCCTTCCACCCCAGTTGCACAGGAGTGACCTCGGGAGAGGAACAGGAGGGAGCGAGAGGGTGTGTCTGCACAATCACTCTGCTGACCATCTCAGGGGTCCAGCCTGCACAGGGTGGCTCTCTGTGGGCTCCCATCCGTCCTGGCCCCAGATGCCCCACAGCTCCCCTTGCTCCGCCGCGTGCTGCTCCCAGAAAGCCGGGATCTGTTTACTACGCACCAATTTATTCCGTTTTCAGTTTGAAACACAGAAAGTACGTGGGTTACAGCAACATAATTTGCAGCCTGCTGATTAATAATACAGCTGACGGAAACAGAACTGGGCTGCGAGCTCCAAGTGCTGAGGAAAGCTAAAACGGAGCGAGCAGCGTGTGGATGGATGTGGGGCAGGCAGCCTGCAGCTGGGAGGGGAGGCTGCCGAGCCCAGAAACGCTGCTTTCTCTTTCAGCTGCCTCTCGCACACAAAACCTGGCTCTTGCATCCCTTTCACCCCACCCCACCGTGCAAGCTTCCGTCCTTGGAGATGGTCGGCACTCAGCTGGGAGACGCCGGGGAGCTGATCCGAGGAGAGCAATTCCTAAGGGTTCCCCACCTATGCAGAGAGAAGGCAACCCACACAGTGTTGATTTATAATGTGGAGTTTTTTCCTGAGGGTACTGAGGTGCTGCTCAGCAGACAGGCTTTAGCACCTCTGGAAATGTGGCCACTTTCACACCAGCTCTTCATTTTATAGAAATCGTTAGGGGGAAAAAAAGAGTCTTTATTCCCTGCCTGTTGTGTGTGGGCCTGTGGAAGCGTTCACGATCCGTCCCAGGGTCATCCGTCCCCTGCTGCTGCAGGTGGGACCAGCTCTGCACCGTGCCCCAAGGGCTGATAAAGAGCCAGGGACGTGTCACGGGTGTCGAGGAGGAGGATGTGCTGGGCACGCTGTAGCCCGTGGGAAGAGACAGTGCCAGGCTGACTGGTGTCACTTCACCCGTGTCAGCACGCCCAGATCTGGCAGGGGATGTCTGAAACTTGTTCCTGATGAGGCACTCGGGTCCCTGTCGTTTTAGCAGCCAGTGAATCAACCCCCGAAAGATGCTGAAAGCATCCTGTAATGGGAGACAGAGTGATACTGCGGCAAGACAAACATTTTGCAGTGAGCCTTTTTTATACAAGCACGGTGAAATCCACGCCTGGCCAGGGCACGAGCCCCACAGAACAGCCTGGATGTCCCCCCTGTGCGTTGTGGCTTCTCTGCCTGTGAGAGGGGTGAGTCTCAGGCCGCACGTGCTGTGATTAGATGACGAAAATGCTCCCTCTGTCCATGAAAATAAGTGTTAGGAATGGAGGGAGCAGGGAGAAGCACCCCATCCCTGAAGGGGCGCCCACACCTGGGATGGCAGGACTAGAGCCACACCTTCCACGTGTGCCTCACCTGTGCTTGTGGCTGTCTCACGGCTGAGGGAGAGAGGCTGGATTAAAAACCACACCGTGCCAGGGTGAGAACAAGAGCTGGTCCCCGTTACCGACATACACTCCAGGCACCGGCGCTGCCTCTTTGATCGTTGAGTGTGCCAGGTCCCTCCTCACCAATCACCGGGAAATTGATGTAAAACACTCAGGCAGCTTCTCGAGAGCTTTGCTTCCCCCTGCTTGAAAAGAGACACAATCCCTCGCGCTTGAGGATGCAGCACAGATTATCTAGTCGGGGCCGCGATTATCTAGTCAGGCTCCACGGTGGTTAATTAAGTTGTTTATGGTGCTGTCGTGCTCTCTGCCTTCGAGCTGCCTGGAAACATCCTGCCCTGGCACCCCGCTCACGCCGGGGAGCGGCAGCTCCTGCTCGCTGTGAGGAACAGGGCACAGCCACGGGGGCCGGAGCCTGCGGGTCGCGGCACACGCGGAGCGGCACCGAGGAGGCCCCGCGGTGCTGAGGGGTTAATGCCCCGCTCTGCACAGAGCCCCTTTGTGCTGGGGCGCTGGGGACTGATCCTGCCAAGCTGCCTCGCTGTTGCCAGGGCGGTGTGAGAGCCCGGGGCACTGCCAGGGTTTGTTGTTCAGGGCGCTGGGGACGGCTGCCAAGGTCCTGCGAGGTGCTGCCCTGGTTTCCTGCAGCGCTGGTGACGAACACCCAAACCGAGCCTCTTCACCCAAACCGAGCTCGCACCAACCAAACCGGCGCCCACCCCTGAAAGGAAAACACGAATGTGCTCCTCTGCTGTTACTGCTAATTGCAAGAGGGAATCAGAGTCACTGAGTGGTTTGGGTGGGAAGAGGCCTTGAAGACCATCTTGTTCCAGCCCCCGCCATGGGCAGGGACACCGTGCACTATCCCAGGTGACTCCAAGCCCCGTCCAACCTGGTCTTGGAAACTTCCAAGGATCCAGGGGCAGCCACAGCTGCTCTGGGCACCCTGTGCCATGGCCTCCCCACCCTCACAGCCAGGAATTTCTTCTCAATACCTCATCCAACCCTGCCCTCTTTCAGTTTGAACCCATTCCCCTTGTCTTATCACTCTATCCCTTTTAAATCAGTCTCTTTCCATCTTTCTTGTCAGCCCCTTCAGGTCCTGGAAGGCCACAATTAGGTCACCTCAAATCTTCTCTCCTCCAGGCTGAACAATCCCAGTTGTCTCAGCCTCTCCTCGTGGGAGAAGTGCTCCAGCCCTCTGATCATCCTGGCAGCTCCTCTGGCCTCGCTGCAGAACTCACTGGCCAAGGTGCTCACACAGAACAGCCCCTGGCAGCGTCACAAGCCAAAGGGTTCAGGCTGTGAAGGGAGAGCCCTCAAATCCCAGTCCCAGCCAGGGCAGGTGCAGGGAGCGCTCCCACGGCACGGGGTCCGTGTGCTTCGGCCTCACCCTGCGGCCGGGACGGATGGCGCATTATTTTCTATTTCCACTGCGCCCCTTGCTGGGCCGCTCCGGCGGTGGAACCCCCTGTGCCCGACAGCAGCGCAGCCCAGGGAGCCGGAGCCGGGCGTGTCATGGGTGTTCCGCTGCAGTGACACCGTGCAGCACGGTGCCAGACACCAGCCCCATCTGAGAACACCTTTGCCCCAACGTCCCTCTTTTCCGGGATTGAGCTCTTGCCAGGAGGGGCCCAGGATGCCCCTAAATGTCCCCGGCTGTGTGTTTGTCACCTGGGGACGAACAACCATGGGAATAACCTCCACGCTTGGCACAGGGAGCACACGGGGTCAGTTCTAACAATGATTTTAACAGTAACTACTAATGTGTCTATTCCTCTTTCTGCTCTCTGTTCCCATCCTTCCACCCACGGGCACAAGCCGCTGTTAAATACCTTCCTGCTCACGGGGTAAACGGAGGGGAACATCCATTTCAATCCTGGACAGCAGAACGGCAGAGCTACAGATTACGATACCACCAAAAACTGCTTACACACTTTCGTTTCCTCCTATGTAATTCCCCGGGAGTTTTAATTTACCAGACCATTTCTCATTTTCTCTCACCACTTCCCTTGCATCAGGCAGGGTTCCTTCAGCTCCAGCAAAGCAGCGTGCCTGTCTGGAGGGGATCAATAACTATTGAGCTATCGCGCTTCCTCCACTTAGACTGTTGAAGCAGCTTCCTCTAATTGTTCTTTCACGCTGTAAACATAGCGCGCGGTGAATTTCTTTCCTTTGAGGCTGCTCGGTGGGTGAAGGCGCCCGCGGGTAGGAAGAGCTCAGCTGCCTCACCTGTGCTCCATCACACCTCCTCCGCCGGGAACACCTCGGGAGCGGATGGACACGAGGGCACCGCCGTGCTCCAGGCGCCAGAGCGGGCCCCAGGATGGTGCCACGGGGACGACGGCTGGGAGCAGAGCCGGACACCCGCAGGTAAAAATTGATAACGCACGTCGAGTACGGGGAGGGGAAAGGGCAGAAAGCCCAGCCAGGAGGGTCTGGGTGCTCAGCACTCTCCGCTGCGAGGGATGCCCCGAGGTAGGGGCCAGGCGGGGTCCCCCTCCCTCGGCTCCTCACAGGGGCTGTGGCAGACGGGGGGAACTAGATCCCCGCCGGCGGCTCCTCCAGGGAACGGGAGGCGGAGAGCGGATCCCCAGGGGCGGCTCCTCCCGGGGATGGCGAGGGATGGCCGGACTCGTCGGGCTCCTCCCGGGGATGGCGAGAGAGGAGCGGAGGGACTGGATCGCCTTCGGCGGCTCCCTCCGGGGATGGCGAGAGGAACCGGACCTCTCCGTGCCGCCCCCCGGGCATGGCGAGGGGGACCGGACCTCTCCGTGCCGCCCCCCGGGCATGGCGAGGGGGACCGGACCTCTCCGTGCCGCCCCCCGGGCATGGCGAGGGGGACCGGACCTCTCCGTGCCGACCCCCGGGGATGGCGAGGGGGACCGGACCTCTCCGTGCCGACCCCCGGGGATGGCGAGGGGGACTGGACCCCTGGGGCGGCTTTTCCCGGAGATGGCGAGGGATGAGCGGACCCCCGGGCGGTTCCTCCCGGGAATGGGTGGGGGGAGACCTGGTGCCTGGGGAGGCTTTTCCCA
>VZRR01001447.1:965-12481 GCA_013398015.1 Oreocharis arfaki | reverse complement strand
TTAAAACTTAAGGCATCACCTGAATCCTGTGCACTGTGAGGTCTGAGCAAGCACTGCTGTGGCTGAAGCTGCCCCCCCATTAACACAAGTCCTGAAATCCGTTATTCCTTCCCCAAAATCCCTGCCACAGGTTCTTTGTGCCACTTCACACATGCAAGAGTCTGCGGGAAGGGAGCAGCACCCTCACTCTTGCCCATAAGGGTCCCACGTGTCCATGTGCAGCTCCCAAGCACGCCCTGAGCAGCCTCCAGGGCTCATCACCTCCCTGCATCCCTCCTCCCTGGCTCCTGCCTCGCAGCACTGAGCTTTGACCGGTTTGGGGGAGATCTGGCTTCTTATTGAGTTTTGACGAGTTTCAAGCTGATCTGGCTTGTTCTTGGAGCCTCTCCACCTCCTCCACCTAGGGAAGCACCAGCAGCTTTCCAGGGGTGGCAAGGAGAGAGCCGACACCCAGGGCCCATTTTCCAAACACATGAAGCTGTTCCAGTCACCACTCCTGATCCAGGAAAAGCTGAAGGTTGGGAAATTAAAATAATAGCTAGATCTGCTTTCAGGAGAGCGACTCCTCTGTGCAATTATAACTCGTATTATCCTCCCTGTGAAAATACATTATATTGAATAAATTCCCTCTCGGAGCAGGGCTATTCATACTGCTCATTTGTTTCAGTTCAAACATTTTTAGCTCATCTCTCTGGCAGGTTCTGGTGCAGTTTTATACCTTCTCTGCAGCTTATTTATCTGCTTCCCCGCGTTGCAATAGAGGCCGGCGATAAGAATAAAACCATCGCAGATTTGTGAACAGCACTTAGATTTTTCAGAGATAATTTAATCAAAGCTATTAGGAAAGCAGGAAGAAAGATTGCTCTTTATTCGGGGGGGAAGAAAAAAAGATATAAAAAGGAGCCTTCATTCTTCTCAGAAAATGTTTTAGCCACCTGAAGTCACTCACAAGGACTTGAAAGGGCGACGGCGTCTTTGCCAGGGAAGAGATCCGTCCCGGAATAGCAAACTTCAAAAGGTGGGTGTTTTGGCACTGCCTTCAAGGAGATACTATTAAGCAGTTCTGACCTCCCCATTTCCATCCTTTTTCTCTCTTTTTTTTTTGGGTTTTTTTTTAAGACTTTACAGAGGAGAAACACTTTTGTGATTCAGGGAAGCCGTGAATACTTTTGCCGGAACATAAATTTCCCCCAGCGATGTTGGGAACACAAGGAGAGCCTTAATCTGCTAATGAATGAGCTCTGCAAAGTGAGACCGGCTCCGTTGCCGCTTCCAGAGGGATTGAATTGCAGGGAGGAAGCTGGAGGAGAGAGATTTTTAAAAGTCCTTCTGCTTTAGCACGAATAAATAATGCACCAGCACGTCTGGGGTGGCGGAGGGTGAGTCCCTGCCCTGAGGCACCGGGGGAGCCCACCCGAAGTTTTCCATGCTCCCAAAACAGGGATAACACAGGGTTGTCCAGTGACAGGACAAGGGGGATGGTTTCAAGCTGACAGAGAGCAGGTTTAGATTAAATGTGAGGAAGAGATTCTTCCCTGTGAGGGTGGGGAGGCCCTGGCACAGGGTGCCCAGAGAAAGCTGTGGCTGCCCCTGCATCTCTAGAATTGCCCAGGGCCGGGTTGGATGGGGCTTGGAGCAACCTGGGCTAGTGGAAGGTGTCCCTGCCATGGCAGGGGGTGGAACTGGATGAGCTTTAATGTCCCTCCCAACTCCAACCATTCATAGATTCTCTTCTCCGACCCTGTGCTCTTTCAGATAACGATATCCCTTTAATTTAATATCATTATTTTTGACCGGCACTGGCAATTTGGAGCACGGAGTGTCTCCATCTCTCATCCTGACAAATGCACGCTGTAATTCTTTGCCCAAAATGTCACTCTGCCCTGGCAATGCCTGGCCCTCAGAACGAGAAAGATTTCCCGGGGATTGAAACCGGGCCATTACTCTCTGCTTTAAACGCATTCAAGGTTCTGAAAGCTGTATCTGCTCTCGTTCCTTTTGTACGAAAAGTTATTGACTTATCAAGGTTAAAATCCATTCCGAATGGCCCAATAAAACAGGGATATCGCCGCATCCGTGCTGTCATTTGCAGGTCCGTTTTCATGGCAACAGGGCTCTTTTCTGCACATTAAACGGTTCAGTTGTGCAAAGTTCAGACATTACATAAACACAGAGGTAACGACAACAACAGCAACAGCAACAAAAAAAAAAAAAATCAATGAGCTCATAGGCATGGAAAGAGGAGATAGCATTGATCGGGGCCACCGTCGATATTTGGGATCGCTGGCTCCTGCCCTCCCGTGCTGGCAGCGGGGACACAAAGGGATGATGAAGGACACGGAGGGGGAAATGGCACCTTCGCCTCCCTGCCCATATTTAAGGTCACCAGGGCACAGTAAGAGACTCAGGGATGCCCACCTGCCCCGCTGAGGTTTATCGGTGCCAACAGTGTTGTTGTCACTGCAGTGGGTCCTTCCCATGGCTGGTTTTTGGCTCACAACCCCACTTCCCATTCCCATCGAAACCTTGGAGGGTTCCCCCAGCTCCCAGCTCTTTCCAAATGCAGCTCTCCAAGGGATGAGGGTCTAAGAGGCGGCTCCAGGCAAGGACAGGACATGTGGGGGACACAAACACTGTGCCGTGGTGGCCCCAGCAGCACCACGCCGAGGGCACGGGGTGGGGTGGGGTGCAGGGTGTTGGGGTGAGGGACTTTGATGCCGATGGGAGATGTCGAGCTTTTTGCTTCCCCGTCGAAGAGGAGAGAGAGATTCCGGCATTAAAATGCTCGTTAGAGGGGAGACACCAACATCTGCTGGGAAAGCAAATGGAGAGGAGAGGGGAGTGAGACGGCCAGGGGCAGCCAGGCGTGAAGAGTAGGAGGAGGAGGAGGAGGAGGAAGGAAGGCAGGCGTAGGGGTCTCTCCAATCTGCTGCTGTGGCACAGAGGATCTGCTGCCCCTCGCCCCGTGCCAGTGCACGGGCTCATTCCTGGATCCCAAATCTCACTGGAGTGAGAGCAGAATTTGCCCACGGGGAAAAACTGATCCCCTACAGCTCCTTGCTGGGGTCCCCAGGGCCAGAAGCTCCCTGAGTGCTGGGGCCAGATGGGGAGAGCTGGATCCAGAGAGCACAGAGAGCATGCAGGGCACGGAGGGCAGGCAGCTGATCCAGGCTCAGAAAGCTCCTGTTTGGGCGAGGAACTGTGTCCAGCCCATCCTCCCCACTGTCCCCCCCGGGTGCCACTGCCCTGGGTGGGCACAGAGGTGGAGCTGGGCAGCATCGAGGGGCAGCTGCCTCGGGTGCTGCAGGGTCAGCAAGGCAGAAGCTCCCGCGCTCTGCGCTTGCTTGCCCCCGGTTTATTTATAGATTCAGCAAGTTATTCAGCTGAAACAAATCCCCATTCCAGCCGGGTCCCGGGGCCAGCGGCGCCTGCGTCCTCTCCCAGAGCATCAGGCAGCATTTTCTGGGGGGCACCAGCAGCCCCACAACACCACCCTGGCATCTGCAGGGCCAGGGGGTGGCCTGGGCTGGGTGACAGTCCCCAGGGCGCGGGTGGTGACACAAAAGCCACCCCGAGAGCAAGGTGGGATGGACTGTCCATGCTGGGGGGATCAGGGTGCAGGGTGAGGGGTGGGCTGGGCCAGGCACCATCCTGCCCCCCCTCCCAGCCCCCTTGACAGCAAGGCCGGGAGCGAGTGCTCGCCGCCAGCCCGAGTCTATTTTTATTCCCGGCTTAAAAATATCCCCGTCCGGGTCGCTGGCACATGATGGATCATGGCTCCTGCGACTCCCCTCAGGGTCTTCCCAGCTCCAAGATGAGGAGCAGAGTCCTGCTTCCTGTTAGAGCCCCTTTCCCATCCTGTAAAAGCACTGAGGGGACATCACAGCCCCCACGCTGGGGGGGGCACAGAAATGTCCACGTGCTCCTGGGGCTGGAGTGTGATGAACAGCAGCCCCAGCCCTGCCCGGGCATGGCCCTGTGCCAGCTCTGCATCCTGGCAGTGACTGGGAGCATCCCGGGGTCACCGTGTCCTCGCTCTCCACTGTCACTGCCCTGCCAGTGGCCGAGCAGATCCTGTGCCTTTTTCTTCCCTCCCGCCGGTATTTTGTGAAAAAATTCAAGCTTGCTCAAAATCTGGGGTGAAAGCCCTTGTGAGCAGGGCCGGGAGCACAAGGAGGAGCCGACTGCAGCCCGAGGAGCGTTTTCTATCCCTGTTAGTCCCGAGGCTCCGATGCCACCCGAGATACGGTGCTGACTGACAGGTGATTTGGTTTTATCTCACCTGGGCATGTTTCATATCCAGCACGGGGCCGTTCCACAGCCTCTTTGTGCTCAGAAGCATCACTGGGTGGAGGCAAGGCCAAGGGGCTTCTGGAGGTCCCCAGGCTCCAGCTGCAGAGCAAAGGGAGCTCCCAGGGAGGGCTTGGTGGGCACAGTTGGGTGTTGTCCTTCACTGCCGTAGGCATCACCTGCTCCTTGCCCAGGGTGCCGGGGCCTCAGAGCCCATCCCAGGGAATTCTCCAGCTCCTTGGCAAACCCTTTTGGCTCCATGAGTTCCTGGAAGAGGAGACATTCAGGGCCAGGCCTGATGGTGCTGCTGGGCTTGGTCCTGCCCCATCCCTCGCATGCTGCGTTCCCTACCTCCCTCCCACGCCAGTATTTTATTTCCCCTCCCATTGCTCTCTAACCAGTTTCCTTCTGCCCCGAAAGTCTCGATTGTGGTGTTTAACTGCATTTATGGAGCAGTGCTGGGATGTGCTGCCAGCCTGGGTCGCAGGGTGGTCCCAGGAAGCTGAGCTACAGGAACGAAAGCACAGCGAGCTGGAGATTCCCAGGAGATTTTCACCTTTAACTTATTTGCTTCTTTTCCCCTCCAAATCTGCTGACATTTGGAAAAGGGGAATCGTTGCAATTTGCTTGTTTCAGCAGGTTCCCCCTCTCCCCCGTGCTGCTCCCAGCTCTGCCGGGCTGTCAGCGGCCCCAGCACCGTGGAAGGCACCGGCTGTGGTGGGAGAAGGAAGGGGAATGATCCCTGAACCTGCCACAGTGGGACAGAGCAGTGCCCATGGCACCAGGCAACACCTGGCAGCTCCAAGCGATGCCACGCAGCGGGACCAGAACCCCCGAGACCCCCATCAGGGCTGCCAGGAGAGCTGGCACAGCCCCTCGGCCTCTCAGCCAGGGATCAGCACCTGATTCAATCCTCCTGTCAGCCAGGAATTTCAAGTGATTTATTAAAAATGTATAGAGCCGGGCTGTCGGTGTCGCTGCTCTGATAAGAGCGCCGTCTCCCGTGGCAGCCGCCGGGTTTGTGTTCCCCTCACTCCTCCTGCTCCGGGGGGAAGGATCCTTCCACTTGCATATTAATTTTTGGCACATTGGCACATCCAGGTTCCACGAGGTGTTACAGCTGAGCCATGGCCTCTGGGAGGGCACCGTCGTGTCCTCTGCCCTCACCTCTGCCTGTCCCCTGTCCAGCCTGGCCCCTGTCCAGCTCCTCCTGCCCCCCTTGGCCCCTCGGGGTGCCTTCTCGATAACCCACAGCACCCTGGGAAGATTAATGGAGATGTGGAGAGCACGAGGAGCTCCATTCCCACGTGGTGCGTTCCAGAGAAGGAGAAATGGGATGTCTTGGCAGCCCTGCCATCCATCCATGCCAGCCCTGTCCCTGTTACCTGGTGCTGGGACCTGCCCATGCCTCAGCAGGGTGTGCCCAAGCCTGTTGCCTCCACAGCAGATAATTAATTTAAATCAGGATTTTCTCCCGTTTTTTCAAAAACAGCACCTTGGTTTTCCCCGGCAGCCCGGCAGTGTTGGGCATCTCCAGTGCTGCTCGGGCTCTGATTCTTCTGTGGGACCATCCTCACCATCCTCACCATCCTCAGCTTGGGGCTGGTGATGAGGCAGCCGGGTCTCGGTGATCGAGCCAGCGCATCCGTCACCATCAGCACGGCTGTGCCTTTGTGTGACACCAGGACCGTGCAAATCAGGCTCCGTGTGCCCCCAAGCCGGGCTCTGCATGGAGCCAGCCCTGAAATCCCTCCTGGAAAAGGCACAGCACTCATGGGCAAGAGCCTTGTTGTTCCAGGATAACGAGAGCCTGGCGGGGCTCCCACACGAGGGCTGCCAAGCCCAGTGGATTGGCAGGACCACCCTACCTCCTGTGGCATCCTGCTCCCAGATCCCACTCCCGGAATCCTGCTCCCAGTACCCCTCTTCTGGAACTCAGCTGGCAGCATCCAGCGGGCAGCACCCTGTCCCCAGGAGCGTGCTCCCAGCATCCCGCTCCCGGCATCCCGCCGCTCCCAGCACAGTCACGCCACCCCCTCTCCCAGTTTTGAGGCCAATTATGGCTCAGAAACTAGCACGGTGCCCAGGTGTACGATCCCAATTAGGCTTTGCTCAAAACCAATTAACCACCGTTACAAGTTTTCCAGTTTGGAGCAGGTTTCCACGGGACATTCGCTGTCCTGCCGGGCGGCTCAGAGCTGGGTGCCCCCAGAGCTGCCAAAACCTGGGGCTGCCCTCTTTTGGGGGAAACACTCCTGACCCCACCTCGGGGTGGCTTCCCAGCCCCGAGTCCCTGCAGATGGTGCTGAGCACCAGGGTGATCTCTGCCCCATCCCTGGGGACACACGGGGACACCCACATCGGGCTGACGGCTGTGACCGGGTGCTGGAGGCCTTGGCTCCTGCTGCATCCCACGGCAGTGGGGATCCCACGGGAATGGGGGTGATGTGGCAGCTCTGGATGGTGCTGGGCATCTCCGGGCTCTGGGGCCGGGGGGCCCCGCGCATGGCTGAGCTTTCGGAGCGCTGCCGGTGCCCTCCCGCCGCGGGCTTTGATCCGCACGGCCAAAGAGCAAAGGCAGCGCCTTTGTGCTCCGGGACGCTTTGAAGTCTCCCAAAACGGGGCACAGGGGGGTGGCTGGCCCCTCTCTGCCTGCCCAGCCCCGCTTTCACTCCCGTTTTATTTCCTTCCTCTCCATTAGGAGCCACCTCCGGCAATAAAACCTGTAAACTTTCCCTGGCCGGGGCCGGGGGCCGTGACACCACACGGAACCCCCCGGGGGTCCCCACACGCTCCCTCCCACCCTCCGTGGCCACACTGATGCGCTCCCCCAGCTCAGCACTCCCAGTGACTGCCCCAGGGACGTCGCCCCAGCTCCTTGTGGAAACAGGCAGGTCCTGCCCTAATTATCTCTGTCCTTAATTCTCACCCCGTTTTTAATTTCCCGTTCCAAAAGCAGGCGCAAAGAGCGGCTCTTTTCCACCCCCCCACCCTCCCTTTCCCTGTCGGTGGCTCCGCTGAGCCCCGGGAGGGTGAGCGGAGCCCGGTGGGGACGTGCGAGCCTGGTTTTTTTGTGAGAAAAAATGCGCATTGATCATTTCTGGGAATCAGGCTGTGTTTTTTACTCTGAAGCATCCATTATACACAGCTGCTTAATTGACGAGCGCTGCCGAGTCACCTCGGCTGCCGGAGTAAAACAGCCTAAAAGCTCCAGCGCAGAGGAAGTCCGCGCTTTATAAATTGATTCAGTGGGAGAGAGAGAGAGCGAGTGAAAAAAAACATTAATTACAGATGCTTCTGTGGGCACTGTTTTATGGCAGCGAGACCAGGATGTGGGCAATTCTCCTAAATGTGCTGATTAGACAGCACTTCATGTCTGGGAGCACATTAAATGGGCTCTGTAAAGCTATTAAAGATGCAGAGCCATAAAGAATTGACAAGAGCGAGCGGCAGCGGCGCAGCCCGGGGCTCTTGCCGAGCTTCTGCCCCGCTCCTGCCCAGCTCCTGCCCCAAGCTCCAGCCTCAATCCTACCCTAGATTCCTACCCCGCTCCTGCCCAGCTCCTGCCCCAAGCTCCAGCCTCAATCCTACCCTAGATTCCTACCCCGCTCCTGCCCAGCTCCTGCCCCAAGCTCCAGCCTCAATCCTACCCCAGGCTCCTGTCCCGCTCCTGCCCATCTTCTGGAAACTCCTGCTGTCCAGAGGACAGACCCCCTGAGACTGAATAGGATGAAATTCAGGGGGGTTTGAGTGCTGCTCTGGCTTCACCCACAGTCTCTGTGAGGCAGGCAGGAGCCGGGGAGGAAGGAGCCATCCAGCAGGCCAGAGTGACCCCGGCACGACGGGCACGGGGCTGGCCGGGCGTGCGATGTTAACACAGCGCAAATCAATTTGTCAGGACACAGCTCACCAATTAGCTCTGCTGGGGTTATTACTCATTTGCGCACTGCAGGTTTCAGGGAAATCATCAGGGGCTCACGGGTAGCTGGGACAGCCAGGGTGGGAAGGGTGATGCCAGCACCCAGCACAGCCAATGGTGTCCGGAGCCGTGCTGGAGGTGTCCGGTGTTTTCCCAGATCCAAGGGGATTTGGGCCTTGGAGGACACCCCAATATAACAACCATCCCATTCCCTGGAGTCCCACATCCCAGTGAAGCCAGATCCTGGCTGCCTCAAGCTGCCAGGAGAGCGGTGGGATGTGGAGCAGAAAGAAGTGAGCCCAAGGCAGAGGGACACTTCCCACATCATAGCAGGGAGGTGACGCTGGACGGTGTCACCCACCCGCACCTGGTCTGGGGAGCAAGCGGGGCCCAGCTCCTGGCGTGGCAGTGGAGGCACTGAAGGAAGCTGTGCCGGGGTTTTCCGCCATCAAATGGGTCACCCAGGCGGGATCGTGAGCAGGAATGGAGCCACAACGTGCGAGCAAACAGGACGGGAATTCCCAGCCCGGGCTATCAGCGAAAACAATGCTGGGCTGGGCTGTTCACCGCCGTGGGGATGGGAGCACCCCCGGATCCCACTCTCCAGCACAGGGACACCCACCTTTCCTGGGACCCTGTCCCTGCCCTGCTCAGGGGGACACTGCATCCAGGTGCCCCGGGGGACCCCCCAGACCTTACCCCAGCTCCAGGGGGCCCCTGGGCTGCCTGGCTGTGGATGCCGACGGGAGCTGGGAGGTGGGAGCTGGGAGCGGGGAGGTGTGAGCAGTGCCAGCTCCAGCCCGCCGTCCCTCTGATGGATAATCGATCCCTCTGAGCCGGGGAGAGACACCCTGTCCAAACGCATCAGGCTTGAAATGCCAACCTCCCTAATGCGATTTCACAATCTCCCATAATCGAGTGGCAGCGAAACCTCCCCTTCACCAGGCTCCCCTCCCGTCGCAGTGCACGCGGACCGTGGGTGCATCTCCCCCCAGAGTCTTGGGGTCAGCTCCCCTCTGGGATGAGCCGTGGCCTCGGGGCACCCTGGGGTGCCTGGGGCAACCTTCTGCCAGCCCCCAGGGCTGATGCACCTCTGCCCCAAAACATGGCCTTGCTGATGCACAATCATCCCAAACCCATAGCCATCCCAAACCCACAGCCATCCCAAATCCACCTCCCCGCGGTCCTGCAGCTGGCTGAGCACCCCTTGCCTTCCCACCCCCCCAAAACTGCAAATGAAGCCCCGAGCAGTGCCACATCCAGGCAGGATATTTGGGAGTCCTGTACCCCACCACAGGCCCCACAACCTCCCGCAGGGCCCGGGGGAAGGTGCAGAGCTGTCACTGCCTGGCAGCGCTGAGATCCCAGCACCTTTTTTTGTGGGAACAAAGCCACAGCAGCCCCTTGACCCCGTGCAAACCCCAAAGTCAGGCTGGGGGCTGCAGGGGTGGGGCTGGCAGGGCCGTGGGGCTGAGCCTGCCGGGAGCTCAAGGTTAGTGCCGGTAATTAAGGGCTGGGATTTGCATGCAGCAAATGACTCCAGCTAATTACAGGTTTAAAAGGAAAATGATCGGAGAGAGGATTGTTTGCAAAAATTGGGGCACGGCGGAGGAAGGGACGCTGTGCTGGGCTCTGGAGGTCACCAAGCTGGCTGAGCCATCGCCCTGCACATCTGGGGACAGCACATCTGGGGACAGCACACCTGGGTGGCCGTGGCAGGAGCTGGCAGTGCCACGATGGCCACAGGGTTGGACTATCAGTTCAGTGAGCCCCTAGGGATGCAGAGTGACCCCCACCTCTAGGGGTGCTCCTTACAGGGCCCTCCTGCCCCAGGACAGGCTCCCAGACCCCCCACATGTGGGCAGAGCATGGCACCGTGGCTGCTGGGCCACCGCCAACTTAACCCCCACCCCAAAAAAAAATAGTCCCAAATGCCAAGGTGCTGAATTGATTCATTTAATTTTCCCTTCTCATTTGATCAAGAGCAGGGTGACATTTGGCAAAAGTTGCTGATGAGGGATTGAATGATTAATTGTCATGACAACCATTCCTGGTTAATGACAGGGATGAGATTGTGGCGGCATAAAAGCCGGAGAGTGGCCTTGAGTGCCGCGGTGCTAAATTACCAGGCATGTCACTGTTTGTGCTTTTGGTAAAACGTGGCCATGCGTTTCTAATGAGAGGTTAACTGTGTCCCCAAAGTAATTACAACTGATTGAAGAGGTAGTTAGTAATTAGAGGATTAACTGTAATGAGTCTCACCTGCAGCCGTTGCCATAGTTACAGTATTTTAGATGATCGGCGTTAAAATAGGACGAGGTGCTGGCAGAGGTGGTTCTGCCCCTTGGGGCATCCTGGGGGCTTGGGTGGGCTGGTGTTCCCCCCCCTGCACCCGCCGCCCTACCGGGCAGACCATGGGCTGGGCTGGGCTGGGCTTGGAGCCGCCAGGGAATTCCATCCCAAAGGCTCGGGATGTGGGAGTGGAGCATCCCCCGAGGCCCTGCCAGCCCTGGGCACCGGGGCGGAGCAGCAGGTGGGAGCCTCAGAGCTGGCTCTGCCAGCAGGAGATTTCCAAGCACAGGAAAGTCACCAAAAAAAAGCTTAAGTCCTAAAATTCTGACAGCCAGGGGTGGCTCTTTCTGGGAGCAGGGAAGTGGGGACCACAAGCAGGGATGGGGATGCCCCCAGAGCACCGCTGGCATCCTGCAGGATCCCCCAACTCCAACTGCACCGAAGTGCCGCCTCCTCTGCCCAGCCTGAGCTCGTTCCAACTCTCCTGATCCTCCTGCTTTCACGGCTGACGATTTAGAGGCCAGTGTAAAACCTCCAAGTACAGTATCTTTAATTATTCCATCCATAAATGATAAGAGCCATTCATTTCAGGGCTCTCATTACGAATTTATACCCCTGTTTAATGTGCTCACTAACAGCAGACACCCCACAGCTCGCGGAGAAATATTGAACAACCCTTTCTGGAAGAGCCGAGCGGATACCGCCGGAGCTATTTTGGACTTTGGGAAGAGAGATGGGCAAAGCAGAAGGGGATTGGGTTTTAAAATGAAGAGTGAACCCCTCACCCCAGGGAGATTCGGGGGTTCTGAGGGCAGACAGCTCAAAGCTTTTCATCCAGGTGCTTCCCAAGTGGAATTCTGCTGCTGGTTTTTTTTCTGGATGTGCCGGTGGTTGAAAACGAGTTTCATTTTGATATAAGTATAAAAATAGAGCTTCATGTTTTTATATATATATATATAACTACAACTACGGGGAGGCTTTTGCAAAGGTTTAAGTTGAAATTTAAAAAAAAAAA
>VZRR01001444.1:803624-830784 GCA_013398015.1 Oreocharis arfaki | reverse complement strand
CCATGGCATCTTAGTTTCTATGACCAGCTTCAAAAGTTGTTTCTTTATTTCTACATTCATTCTTCCTACCTGACCCAAGCTCTGGGGGTGCCAGAGGGTTTGGAAGTCCCATTGTATTTCTAAAGCAGTCATAAATCCTTGAAGAATTTTTCCTGTAAAGTGAGTTCCCCTGTCTGAGTCTATTGTTTCTACAACCCTGTACCTTGGAATTATTTGTTCCAAAAATACTTTAATAACTGATCCTGTAGTTGGTGAAGCAGTTGGAAACGCTTCTGGCCAGCCTGTTAGCTGACATGTTGTTACCAGAAGATATTTAAACCTTGCCACTTGGGACATTTCAGTAAAATCCACCTGGCATCTTTGGAAGGGACGTACAGCCCAAGGCCTCCCTCCCCTGGCAATTTTCTTTGTAACCCTGTTATTGGCTTTAGCACAAATCAAGTAACCTTCAATAGCTCACTTTGCCAGAGTAAAAAGACCCACAGAAGCATACATTTTGAGGAAGGTTTCTGCCAATCCTTGAGAGTCCAAATGACTCCCTTCATGGAGTTGTTTTAATACTTGTAAGACCAGAGCGTTTGGTATCCATGGTTTACCATTCCTTGTAAACCAATTATCCCCTCTTTCCTCTGCCCTACTCTTTTTAATTATCTCAAGTTCCTCTGGTGGAAAAGACAGTTCCTCTGGTGGAAAAGACAGTTCCTCTGGCAGCAATAGGGCTACTGGGAGTGAAGGGAGGATCTTAGAGATTTCTGGCAACAATGCAACTTTCTGAGCCTCTTCATCAGCTCGTTGGTTATCTATTGCCTCCTTTGAGCACCCTGCCTGGTGTCCCCTAATGAACATTATTGCTACCTCTTTTGGTAAATTCACCACCTCCAATAGGTGAGAAATGAAGCTCTCACAAGCTAACGTTTTTTGCGGGTTAATAAACCTCTTTTTTCTTATAATTTCCTAAATGCATGTATCACCCCATATGCATATTTAGAATCAGTAAAAATATTCACTATCTTGTCCCAATATAATTCAGTCTCTTACAGGTGCACACAGCTCTGCTGCCTGAGCTGACCATGTGGGGGGTAATCTCTTCCCATCCTCTAATTCCCTCCCCTTAATGATAGTGTATCCTGTAACTTGCGTCCTTTCTATCACCCTAGAAGGCCCATCAATAAACACATTTTCTCCCTCAGGCCAGGGAGTGTTTCGTAAATCTTCCCTAGTCTGGGTCTGGAGATCTATCACCTGAATGCAATCATGGGTTTTTTCCTGGCCCTCCTCTTCAGGGCCATTCAGACAGGAGGCTGGGTTAAACCCTTCTGTAATAACCAAGCACTGGTCATCCACTTAGAGATTCCTTTGGTTAATAAAGCTTTAACTTGATGTGAAACTTAAACAATCAGATATCCTCCCCTTGTCAGTTTTTGGGCCTCAGTTACCATCAAAGCCGTGGCTGCACAGTTCTGCAGACAATGGGGTCGGCCTCTGGCCACCAGGTCTAACAGCTTAGAAAAATAAGCAACAGGCTTCTGTGTTCCCCTGTGCTCTTGTACCAAAATTCCTTCAGCACGGTCCTTTTTGACATACACATATAGCTCAAATTCCTTTTCCGAGTCTGGAAAAGCTAAGACTGGGGCATTAACCAATTTGTCTTTTAATTTTCTAAAGCTTTGGACCTTCTGGTGTCCATGCCACAACATTAGGACTGTTTTGGGTTAAAAAGTCATATAAAGGTCTGGCTAAAACAGAAGAATCCTCAATTCATGCTCTGCAGTACTCCACCAACCCTGAAAAACTGCCATAACTCTTTTTTTAGTCTGGGGTAATGGTAGTTTTAAAATTCCTTGTATTCTTTCTGGATCAATACACCATAACCCTTCAGTCAAAATGTGTCGCAAATATTTTTTTTTTCCTACTGACTGCACTTTCTTTTCAAACACTCTAAGTTCCTTTTTAGCAAGAAAATTAAGTAGCTTCACAGTAGCCTCTTCAACCACCTTTTCCTGTTCCCCTGATAAAAGCAAATCATACACGTACTGCAACAACCTAACTCCTGAGGGTGGAGTAAACTCTCTTAATATTTTTTGCAAGGCTTGCCCAAACAAAACCAGTGACTCTGTATATCCCTATGGGAGGACTGTCCATGTCAATTGTTATTTTACCATTTTCCCTCCTTCCTCCTGTTCCCACTCAAAAGCAAAATATGGTTTACTGTCCTCTGTAATTGGACACCCCCAAAAAACATCCTTCAAATCCAGTACTGAATAATACTGATGTGAAGAAGGGATCTGATTCAGGATGGTGTAGGGATCCGGAACTTTGGGACATTTAGGTTTGACAATTTCATTTATTATTCTTAATGCCTGCACCATTCTGTAGGTTCCATCTGGTTTCTTAACTGGCAGGACAGGAGTGTTATGGGGAGACATACATGGCTCCAGAACACCTGCCTTTAGCAGGGACTCAGTGACAGGCTGTAACCCCTTTCTTCCCTCCCTTGAAAGAGGGTATTGCTTTTTCACTTGTCCTGGTTGCTTCAAAGTAATTTGGAGAGGCTCTATATCTAATTTTCCATATTTCCCTGGGGCTGCCCACATACTTCTGCATTTATTTCAGCACAAGCCTTCTCAGACATTTTACACAAAGTTACCACAGTGTTAGCCTCTGTATCATTTTTCACAACATTAATTTGCATTTGCACTTTAGCCATCAAATCCCTTCTCAGTAAATTACAATCACAATGAGGAACAAACAGAAATTCCTGCATTTCAAACCTATTCCTTACGTCGACTGATGGTAGTTGAATAAAATGCATCTGCTTATCCTTTCCAGTCACCCTTTGAATAATCAAAGATCTTTTTGACAATTTTTTCCCCTTAGGGATAAAATTCAAAGTGGATTGAGAGGCCCCTGTGTCTATCAGGAAACACCTCCTCTCGGTCCAGACCCGCTCTAAATGTTACCAAGGGCTCCAGTGTGGTGGGTCTCTGGTATAATGGGAACCCCTGACACCCCTAACAATCCATCTCCATTAATCTCTGGGCTTCCTTCTCCTGAGGATCCAGCTGTTTCTGCAGTCATTCTTGCTTCCAGTGTCCTTCTGCCCTGTAGATAGCACACTGATTCCTTCCCAACTGCTGTTTGGATCGGCTCTTCCCTGCTGAGGAGGGAATGCCTCTGCCACATCCTTGTGGCCAATCCTGTCCCTTCTGTCCTCGGGGGACCCCTTAGGTCCTGCAGTTTGTCCCTCTGGGCCCATAAAAAACTCTGCCATCACCTTTGCCTTTGCCTTCACCTTTTCCTAATCCCTTCTTACATACACTTGCTGTATCTTTCTAACCAGTTCATCCAGGGATTTATTCTGCCCTTCCTGTAGTCCCTGCCACTGCTGCCTGTGGGTGCTCATTCTCCTACAGCTCAGTATCATTTGTTTCTCCAGTGACCCAAACAAAATCCTTAAAAGAAAATACTAATCCTTCCACGTACAATTTGCATTTCCCAGATACTCCTTCCTCCTCCTCCTTGTGCTCACCCTTCTCACCACACACTGTTACTAAAGCCAGTCTCTGTCCCGCTGCAGTGTCCAAACATGCCCCCCCCCAAGCACACCAACATGGCTGGCAGCACCACAGGCAGCTAGTGTGTCCTGGAGCCTCATGGAGGCCAGGGGCTGCTGCCAGCCCGGCCCAGGGGAAGGCAGGGTCAGGAACCACCTGGCGCTGAGCCCTGGCTGCCCCACAGCCCTGGTCCAACCCCGCACCTCCCNCTGGTCCAACCCCGCCCCTCCCCACAGGCCCCCAGCCTGTGCTCCCGGTTCTGCCCCTCTGCACTCCATCCTGCCACTCCTTGCCTCAACCATATTTCTCCACACTCCCCTTCAACCAATCCTTTCCCAACATACCAACACCATCTGTCAAGACCCTGTTGTCAAGACCCCTTCTCAACTCCCCTTATTGTCCCCCCGGGCATAAATTGTCGAGACCTTTCCTCAGCTTTCCCTTATTGCCCACTTTGGGCATCCATGTCCTTAATTAACTCTGGGAGCATGTGTAAATCAACTGAACATTCTTCCAAGGGATTCTTCAGGAATATTTTGGTATCATCATCCCTTTTGCTGGGGCCCCTTCTGAACTTTACCTTTGCTACCCTCCATGGGTGCTCTCTCAGGTTTACTCTCTGAAGATCCCATTTTACTCACTGGTGAGATTTTCCGTGGTCCTTCCCTGAGGACTCTTCAGAGCCCCCCCTGGTCTGCTACTTGTCTGTCTCCTGGACAGTCTCAGTCTCCCAACTGATCGCCCGGTGCTGGCCACCACCAAGGGATGCCGATCATTGAAACTGGGTGAGGTGCGCCTTTGGCTCCACTCACTGCCAGCTGCCTCTGGATGGTGGAAACATCCTGGACAAGAGCACCCAATTTGTCAGGAAAATTAATCCACAAATGCCAGAGGTTTATGACCAAAAAGAAGACAGAGGAGTCCTGTAACTTTATTTGAATAAAGGGAGAGGCCAATGGGGCATTTCCCATGGAGTGTCTCAAGTTGTTCGAGATACAGCCTCCTTTTTATTCTAATTTCTTGGTCACATTTCCCTCTCTCTATGTTGATTTGGCACAGCCTGATTTTTTGGTAGCGGGGGAGGGCCACAGAAGTTGCTTCTGTGAGAAGCTGCTGGAAGCTTCCACCATGTCTGACAGAGCCAATCTGTGATGACTCTTAAGAAGGACGTGCTGCTGGCCCAGTTAGAGAGGTTGGTAATGCCTCTGAGATGACATTTAAGAAGAAAATCAAAACAGGACAGGCACAGTATTTTCCAGGGGTGGTGAGGCGCTGCTGCTGGGCCCATTCCAGGCAGTGCACTGCGATGTGCCTCTACCGCCACCGCCATCTCAGTACGGCCCACAGCGAGCCTTGCCTGCTTGGCTGCCCCTAGCCAGCCATGCTGTGGGTGGAAGGGCAGGGGTGGCAGCGGCTTCTCCTTCCTGGCACCCCACGTGAAGAGAGGCATTGAGTAGTGCCAGTGCCATGGTGGCTGCCACTGCCCACATGCTGGCACTGGGGTCACGTGGCCAGCAGCAGAAACATGGCGAGCGATTCTCTGACGCAGAACTTAGATGAGATCAACCTCTCGGCTCTATGAGATGCTGCAAGAATCTTTGAATTGGTGGAACTTGTTGGCAATGGTACTTATAGGCAGCAGTTTTTCTTCTAGTCAGAGAAGAAGAGGAAGTGAGGACATGTGAGGGAGAACAACATGGAGGCACCAAGGTCAGTGGAAAAAAACAGGGGGAGGAGGTGCACCAAGCGCCAGAGCCGAGATTCCTCTGCAAGCCATGATGAGGACGATGGTGAAACAAACTGTCCCCCTGTAATCCATGAAGTCCATGGAGGATGCAGAGATCCACTTGCAGCCCGTGGGAGAAGTGCTCATGCTGGGGCGGGTGGATGCCATAGAAAGCTGTGATCCAGTGGGAGACACGAATAGAGAGAGTGGGTCCCTGATTCAAGAGATAAAGAGGGCCCTTGCTTCCAAACTAGAGCAGCCTATCCTTAAAAGACTGCACCCTGTGGACGAGTGACCCACACCAGAGCAGTTTTGGGAAGACTGCCTGTGGGAGAGACCTTATGGCATAGCAGAGGAAGGACTCCTCTCCCTGAGTGAACAGAAGATCTTGAGTGACGAACGGACCAAAACCCTCATGTCCTGTCTCCCTGCACTGTCGGTGGGAAGGAGGGAGGGGCTGGGGGGAAAAAACTTGTATTAAAGGCTTATTTTACTTCTCATTATCCTCTTCTGACTCTGTTAATAATAAATTTACTTTCTACTTTTAAAGTTGAACCTGTTTGCCCTTAGAGTGTTTTCTCCTAGTCCTCATCTCAACTCATGAGCCCTTCATTATTTTTTTCCCTCTCCTCTACCCAGCTGAGAGCAAGAGAAAGTGAGTGAACAGCTTTCGTAGGTGGCTGCTGTTTGGCCAGCATCAAACCACAACACTCTCTTTCCCCACTGGCTGAGGCACTTGAGAGGTACAGACTTCCTGAATCACCTTATACAGACTCCCTTCTAATATCTACTGCCCCCCTCCCTTTTTCTTCTTCCTTGTGTCTCTGTTCTTTTTCTCCAAGCCCAGGGATTTAGTACGGCCTTGAGTGAGTAACAGTCTGTGTCAATCAGTGGAATTCCTATGGAATTTACAGTTCCTCCTATTGCTTCTTTCTCCTCTCAGTATCTGGCTTTATCTACCAGAAGGCCCACAGTTTGTTTGTAAAGGCACCTCATTCCTTTCATATATACACATATATCACACTCCCCCACCACCCCCCTTATTATGAAGAAAACAGCTGGTGGGAAAATTTATTCCTGTATCACCCCTACCTGCAGGACCACCTTCTTGATAGAGGAGGAATTTAGGATATGTCACATGTTCCACCAAAGTTGCCTCAGCTTGGGAAGCTGCAATCCAGCTGTAACTGTGATTGTAGCTTGGGGACTGCTGGCATTTTTCAGCTGGAAATTGGCTTAAGGGCAACAAATTAATTGCAGGAGGTAAACAGACTGTCTGAGAGCCACAGAATGGTTTGGGTTGGAAGGGACCTTAAAGGTCATGTAGTTCCAACTGCCTGCCATGAGCAGGGAGTACTGAGGTTTGAGGCTTACTGCTCTGGCTTTTAAGGTAGAGGATTAAAACAAAAGTATGTTCATAATCAGTTATTTGAGACCCAGAGTTATTCCATGGGTTAAATTTGGCAGGAGGGGACTTTACTGGTGTTTTTTGACACCTGTGGTCTCAGTTTCACACCAAAAAGCAGGTGGATCTGTGCCATCCTCAGAGCAGGTGTGTGCCATGAGGAAACACTTCAGAATGATGATTTACCAAAATATGGGTATTAATCTAATATCGATACCCAACTGAAACGGACAAGACTCTCTAACAGGGTTAGACAGTGTATGTTTATTTCGGCGCCGGGCAACTGCGCTGAATAGCTCCCTAACAACGCAGAGCCCTGAAAAAACAATACAAAGTCCATTTATCTACAACAATTCTAAATATTCATAACATAAAAGGCATATGTATAACATCAGCACCTCCCATTCCCCGCTTCGTATTATAATTAGCTAAAAGCAGTTAAGCATACGTGGTTTGTCTTTTGAAATGGGTCAGTGGTCTAATATATGGAGGAAGGTCCTAAAAAATGGAGTAGGCCTCTTCTCCCTTACTTTGACCTTTCTGCCTCTCTAGTTCTTAGACAGCATGCATTTATCACTTGGTTCCTATTCTTATTACTTTGAATGTGTTTTTAAACAAAAAAATTAGCAATTGTTTATGTTTTTTTAAATCTGTTAATCAGTGTTTTCTGCTTCTCATTCCAAGCGCAGCTGAGCAAATATAAAATGACAAGCAATCAGTTACTTACATCCTGGAAACTTATCTCAAGCTTAGTTCTGCTATTAATCCTAGCTGGTTTCAATTAACCTCAACTGAATTCATTTGCTAAATGTACTTTTACTAATTTCCACCAGCTAACCTTTAACTAAAAAAACCTTAATTTTCGAATTCCGTGTTTCAATGAGGACTTCCACTGAATTATTCCTTTGGCATTTTTAAATGCCTTACAATATTTCTGGGTCTGGGGAATAGCTGTTCCCTCTGCGAGGGCAGAAAGACACTGGGGAAAAGCCCTCCTTGGCTTGGAGACATCAGAGGAAGCAGACTGCCTTTCATCGCTGGGAAAGGCTGCTGGGAGGCCAGGCTTAGAGAGGAAAAGGCCTTTAAATTCTGCTGTCCAGCTGGGTTCGCCTGCATTTCCTGGGGAAAGGCTGTCCTAAAGTATGTTTTAATTGTTGTCAGGTTAATTTGATGTGGGTTTTGTGGACCTGCTGGCAGAGCTGGGTGAAAAAGGGTTGCCTCCGTGATGCCACACACAAAGTGGCAGAGCAGGTATGGCCATGCCCCTCCTGGAAGCCTCTGCAGTGTCACCCGGGGCCAGAGGCTGCAGTGGTCCTGCAGAGCACTGGGGAGACTATCTCTGCAGGGATAGGGCTGAGAGAAGTAGATGCAGAGCGAGATGTGCGGGTGCCTCAGCAGGAAGATGAACATTTTCCTCATGCAGCAGTGCTGAGCCTCGTTGCAGGGAGAGAAGTTGGAGTAGAGGGTGATGCAGCAGATGCTTGCACAGGCAGCTGTGGCTGCATCCAGGTAAGCACCTGCCTCAAACAGCACAGCCTCAGGGTGTTTGCCTTGGGTACTGCAGTTTGTGGTGTGGCCTTTTTGGAGGACTCTGCCCGAGAAGCTCCTCAGCTCATAGAAGAGCAGGTGCCTGTTTTGGGGAGTCACTGGGGGTCTGTGTGGGAAGCCAAAGACCCTTTGGAATTCTTTGTATGGGACTCTGGCTTCTTCCCCTGTCCGTATGTGGTAGGGACAGTTGGCACACACGTGGGTCTGCCTTTGCCAGCAGCAGGTCCTTACCACAGTGCCCTGGTGCGTCAGGAATTCTTGGAAAACTGTTTTCTCTCCTGTACTCATGCTGTATTGAAAAATCTCCCAGTTTATGTGCTATAGAGCTGACAGTCCTAAATGAAAAAGAAAAGTAATACTTTAATTCAAACCTTCAGTTTCTTTTGCACTCCAACTACATAAATAATAGCGGACAGTCTCTTCAAAAAGCTGCTGAAACTTGTAGCAGCATATGGAAACTTGGTTGATGACAGAGAGGACAAAACTTTTGGAGCCTGGGGGCATTATTCACAAATCATACTTTTTGCTAAAAAAAAAAAAAAAGTAAAAATTTCTCTTTTACCGTAGAGAGGAGAAGCTGCACAATAGTAACAGCCACACTTTTCAGGATTGTTACAGATGATTCCATGATTCAATCTGGCAAAACAAACATGCAAACACCACCAAAAAAACAAATTAAAACAGTGTAATTACCATGTCAGCAAGTCAAGCTCAGGGTAATAGCAAATATTTATCTGATTTCCTTCAGTGGCTTTTTAAGTTTCTGCTTCAGGGCTCTTGCAATCTTTCTTTGCAAATTCTGTGGTGCAGAAGAAGGTTCCTCCCTGGTCTGGGCAGTTCAGTGCAGAAGGATCTTTCCCAGTACAGGGGCTTGGTGCCAGTTGAGATGGTGACAGCAGGCGGGTTCCTTTAGGTGTCTAAATGTGTCAGGTGCTGGGAGACGGGAGCACAAACAGAACTTGCCTTTGCAGGACCAGGCATCTGTGGGAGTTGAGCTACTGTTCTGTGCCTGTCAATATTTTTTTTTTCATTTCCCAAGTGATACCATTGCTCTTTTTTAGTAGTGAAATTTTGCTACAAGATTGTTATAGATGAAATCTAGGTGTTCTAACCAATGCCCAACTGAGTTTCTTTCCAAATGATTCGTGTGTTTATCTACCTGATGTGCCAGCTGGACAGAAAACTCATGTTGTACATCTGCACCAAGGTCTTCCCTTTGTTAGGAAGTTTGTGTTCCCCTCACTGAGGCTGTAATTCCAGGGAGCAGTGGGCCATTCTGCGAGTAAGCTCAATCATGCTTTGTGCCAGGGTGCCAGAGGAGAGCAAACACAAGTTTTGTGGGGATAAACGGCTTTTGGCTCAAGCAGGAAATTATTTGTCTTCACTGCTGCTCTTATTGTCCCTCATCATTCCTGGATCCTGTTTAATTCTGTTGCTGCTCCACTGTAAAACTTTGCCATCTGCATATTTTATCACAGCTCACCTCTGCATTCTACCCTCTGTCAGTATGTCATTTTTTCCTTGAAATTCCTCATTAATTTGCTTTGCTTTCCACTCCTGACTCTACACTAACTTCCATATATTTTCCTCATCTATTTTCACATATATATATGTGCTGTAGTTCCTTCCTGATCCAGGCCTTTGTGCTGTTCTCATTACAATTACTCCTAAAGATTGGCTTCCTGACAGCAGGAATGTTCCATTTGTCATTTCTGGTGTTTCTGTGCATTTTGGATGGTCAGTTGCGCTCTATTCTGTGCAGTGCAACGTCACCCTGGCAGTGCTGTGCCTCGGGAAGTAGAAAATGCTTCTGCTCCCTGGCATAAAGAAGGGGAGGTCTGGAGAAATGAGTGTTTTTCTTTGGAGAGGGATGTCAAGAGAGGGTGTCATCCCCACGCCAGTTCTCCTGTAGGCTGCCAGTGCTAAAGTCAATTGAAAAAGCTGCAAATCTGGGATAAAGTTCCGATTACTCCTGTCCCTGCTGGTGTTCCTGCAGAGTTGGGATGGCCACATGATGGCGATGTCGCACCTCAGGGATGTGTGTCGTTTTCTGCTGGATGGAGCCGTTTGCTTCTCGAGCTCCGTTTAAGTGTCTCTAGAGGTTTTCCACCAGAGGCACCGGACATTTTACATCTCCCCCTGAAACTTGCCTCTTTTGCTTTGGTTGGTGCTTTGCCCTGATCAAAACCCATCAAATTTTCAATCTCCTCAATCAACAGTGTCACATCTTTACAGGATGGGAGTTAAATCCCAAACTACCCTATTGGATGGATTAATTGGAAGAGTATTCCCACAACCCAAGCACATTTCTGGATGTGCAGCATCAGCCTTTGGCTCCTTTGCCAGTGCTGTCCCTCTCCATGAGCCACCATTCTGATCCAGGAGATAGTGCCTGATGGATCCCCAGGAACTCAAAATTATGTTAAGAGATCAGTGTTTACCTCTATCTCTATCTCTATCTCTATCTCTATCTCTATCTCTATCTCTGTCTCTATCTCTATCTCTGTCTCTGTCTCTATCTCTGTCTCTCCAATTATATTTAAAATTATAATTCTATCTCTGCCCCTCCCAACTGTATTTGGAGGGGACTGGGATATAATTATAACTTCAAGATATTATTTCACTTCTTGCTAAAATGCCTCTCTGGGGCAGAGGGCAGGAGGTACTGATTAGTGCCCCACAACAAGGTACAAATGTTCACAGGAGGAACTGGAGAGGAATGCTTTATCCAGTGAAAACCACAGGGAAAACAGTCCCTAATGACTCCATCTGGAAGTGAGCCAGGGTCCAAGTCATATGTTCTGCACCTAGGGAAAAACACCCTAATGATGAGGGCTGGGATTTTCTTTATCTTTATCCAAATATTAGATAAACCCTGGTATCTCTCCAGGCTAAAAAGGATGCAGAAATTCTGATCCATCCTAACGTGGCCAGTTTGGACCTGATTTTACTGATTTAAATGTGTGATTTTGGGATTTCTAAAGATGTCTTTTGGATGCAAAGTTGTGTGCATTGATTAGACAGAAACTGATGCATCATTATACGGAACCAGGATGTTTTATTCCCCAAACTAAACCATGGTCTGCTTCCATAGGCTGGTATAAGTGTTGGGGCGGGGGGGGGTGGCTCTGGAGCTTGCCCTGTAATGCTGCACTCAGGACAAGGATGGTTCCTCTTTTTTGTGCCTTTGAAAGGCGAGTGTTGAAATTCTGTTGCGTTTCTTAGTACAGCCTGGTGCAAAATAATCTCTGCTGGAAGCATTTTACATGTCTTCATTCAGTAGGGAGTTTATCTGAGTTCAAAGTCCAGAGCAGTCACATGGTCCTGTAATCAGCTGGAGACTCAACGTTCCTGCGCAGCCCTAAGGTTTTAAAAATAGGAAACAAAGGATATGAAGGAAGAAGCAAGATCTATCCACAGCTGCTCATAACCACATCCAGACAATTTGAACCCATGCTGTGGTGGCATAACCTGCCTCCGCACTGCCCGGTCTCCAGCTCATTGAACACAAGAGTGTGGGATACCTTGTGCCACAGGAGTGCTTCTCCTGGCTCCAGAGCAGGGCCCTGGTGCTCTGCACTCTGCCAAGGGGCCATAAAGACTAGCCAGGATTTAGGTCCTGAGCTGGCAATGCTTCCTGCTTGGGCTCCTGTGAAAGCCAGACCTTCACAAAACCATTCCACCAAACCTGCCTCATCTGGCTTGTTTAGCCTCAGAGCGATTGGAATTATCACCTCACTTCCAGGTGAGGTTCTTCATTATCTTGATTGTTTCCCTTTCTCTATGCCTAAAAATAATTATTTTTCCCTTTTCTGGCTATTAAGAGTAGAATTGAAACCCACAGAGCAGCAAGCAGTCTGTAAGGGGAACGACAAATGAGGACATTTACATGCCATAGACAGAGTAACCAAGTTAAATTTTAGGACAGTAAAAATCATAAGGAAAAATTACAGAAATAACCCAGGATTTTGATTATTAAAAAAAAAAAAAATCCCATTCTATTGAGTGTGGTCACACCAGAGATTATAGGTGGAGAAATTCTTCCATATTAATTATGAAGTGTTATCAGGATGCTTTGTTTGTCAAACAATTGGACAGATTTCCTCTTGCCCTAAGAAAGAGCCAGGGAACTTGCCAAGAGCCTGTGTGTGCAGATAGAAAATACAGAGGAACAAAATGAAAGTTTAGTGATGGAAGGAGAAGAGACCTTTCATATATTGCACATAACATATGTTACATATTTCACACACACAGATATATACATATATATATATATATATATAAAATATTCTGTTTCATCTTCTTTCCCTTTAAAATGAAGATGATTCTTGGGACTTAAAGAGACATTTCATTCTTAGAAAATATCGGTTCAGAAAATAATTTAAGATTTGGGGTCAAATGATTAGTGTGCACACAGATTTGCTTCCATGCTGATCAGTGGAGCTCAGATGGTTTCCAGAAGCACAGGACCAGGGAAAGTGGTGGCTATGAGACAGACAGTAAGGGTCATTTTATTTTTAGTAGGAACTATGAGCCTTGTACATGTAGAATATTGCACCAGTG
Source organism: Oreocharis arfaki (assembly GCA_013398015.1). Lineage (NCBI taxonomy): Eukaryota > Metazoa > Chordata > Aves > Passeriformes > Paramythiidae > Oreocharis > Oreocharis arfaki. The sequence goes on along the minus strand of VZRR01001444.1, from coordinate 817,988 downwards.
TTCAGTCCAAATCTGATCTCATTTCCACCTGTCTCTTTCTGGCCCTTCTCTAGGGATGAGGGGAGCTGGGCTGGCAGAAAACCCACTGGAGTTGTGACTCTGTTCACAAAGTAAACCAGGCAAATCCTGATTACCAGTGCAGTAATTACACCTACCATCTCCTCCTTCCAGAACAGCTGCCTGATGATTCCTATTGAACTAAAAAATGCTGGCTGTATGTCAAGGAAAAAGAGAAGGCAGAGTTGGGTGTTCTTTGGGAACACCCAGAGTTGCTGGGGATGCTTTAACCATAGGCTGTGAGCCTGGGCATCCCAAACAACTCATATTTCTCTATCTGGATACCCCAGGTTCTTTCACTATGCAGGGATGAGTGTTGGCTAAATAACATGATTTAGGAACTGCTATTTTCTAACAGAATAAGACTTTTCATAGTGTAGGAAAACCTGCTTTCAATTGCCATTGTTGGGCATTACTTTAGTCAACAAAAACAAAGTGTGCTTGGGAACCTGCCTGGAAGCCATGTGATTTCAGGGTATTGCTATTTCCCTTTTTAAGAGGAAGGAAACCCAACTTTTTTCTTTTACGTCATGGCTGAATACAGTGATGTATCCAGTATGGAGGAGGGGAATTCACTCCAGCTCCTGTGATGCATGTAGGGCAGCTCTGTGTGCCCATTTTCAGGCATTTGGAGACTCCCAGACCTGCCTGAGTTATGCAGCACCCGTGGTGGGCAAGTCCTGCCCAGGAGCTGAGGGTCTTGCAGCCTCTCTGGCTGTTGTTCTATGGGTGCTGCAGGTATGATCCTTATTTACATGGAATTTACATGGAATTTACATGGAATTTACATGGAATTTGGGTTTAAGCTGCTTCTGGCAGCTTTGGCTCTGAATGGAGTCAGACTGCACAGGTGAAGGCAAGATGTATTTCTTTTCCTCTATATATGTTGTACTTGCTGCGTGTTTGATTTAATGAATGTGTTTCTTCAGAGAGTTTAGTATATTTGGATGTTTTGGGGTTTTCATTTTGCCTTGCTGCTTATGTACCAAATAACAGGCCAATGCTTTGCAGGTATTTCTCTGCTTCACGCATTCCCCTTTCCAAGTGACTCTAAGTGATAATATCCCATTCCTGCATCCCTTCCATCCCTGGAATTGTCCAAGGCCAAGCTGGATGAGGCTTGGAGCAACCTGGGATAGTGGAAGGTGTCCCTGCAGGGGTGGAATGAGATGCTCTTCAATGTCCCTTCCAACCCATTTCATGATTCCATGGAAAAACCCCTGTTTGATTGGCAACAATGTTCTATACTTCACTTGCCCTATTCGACATGACCTTTTGTATATTAACAAAGATATTGAATCACAAAGTGAAAACACTGCTCTAAAGTATAATTTTTTTTTTTTTTACTTACACTTGGACTGTGTAGATAATAATTATCCTATCATTAATAAGGAAATGACACAGCTTTGTGAGGTTCCTCTTAATAGAAAACAGTAGCCCTAGGAAAAAAAATACACACACACATATATACACATATATATACATATATCACACACCCCCGCCACCACCACCACCCCCCCTATTATGAAGAAAACAGCTGGTGGGAAAATTTATTCCTGTATCACCCCTACCTGCAGGACCACTTTCTTGATAGAGGAGGAATTTAGGATATGTCACATGTTCCACCAAAGTTGCCTCAGCTTGGGAAGCTGCAATCCAGCTGTAACTGTGATTGTAGCTTGGGGACTGCTGGCATTTTTCAGCTGGAAATTGGCTTAAGGGCAACAAATTAATTGCAGGAGGTAAACAGACTGTCCGAGAGCCACAGAATGGTTTGGGTTGGAAGGGACCTTAAAGGTCATGTAGTTCCAACTGCCTGCCATGGGCAGGGAGTACTTGGTGTTTACTGCTCTGGGTTTATGGCTGAAAGATGGAGGATTAAAACAAAAGTATGTTCATAATCCATTATTGGAGAGCCATAATGGCCTTTTTGAGCTATCATTGTGTAGGCCCTCTCTCAGCTGTAATAGCACCTATGTTTGCAGTGGAAACATGATAAACTGGAAAAATTCCCTTTTGGTCTTCATTACACATTTTTGAAGATACCCTTCTCCCCACTCTGCACTGTTGCTGGCCTGAATACCTACATCAAAGGAGACTGTAAAACAATTCCTCAAATAATTGAGCAGTTAAAGGCAAAACAGTGACCTCGATAAGATACATTTCCAGCAGCACAATAAGCACAATAATGTCTTGAGAAGGGATTCCACAGTTCCTGGTGTCTCCCTCCTCTGGAGACTAATTAGGTTTTTCTGTGGATTCTCTTTTTTTAGCATACCTGTTTAATATCTGTGTTTGATCTGGGTGGCATATTCTGTTCTTATACGAGCACAGAGACCAACAAAGATTAAGGAGGATAGGTTAGCACAGGCAGAGGATTTGCTGCCATAGGATTGTTCTGGGAGAGGGCCGCTGCTGGAATTAGTTGTAATATGGATGTGATACACATATTTTCTTGAGGCTTTTGATTAAACCTGTAGGAACATTAATTAAGTTCATTAATGTCCTGTATGTTACATGCAGGGCATTCCTTTAATATATTTTTATGTTAATCAACATTTAATGAGTGGAATATTGCTTTGGAATATTTCTTTTCCATTCTTCTTGTCTAAATACCGTCGGAGGAACTGCTTTCCTCATCCCTCATTGCAGACTGAACCAGAGGAACTTGTCATTTGTTCCTGAGTAGCTGAGAGCTGGCAACAAGATTACAGGGAAGGAAATCGATGGTGATTAAAGAAAGAGAGGTGGGAGAGGAGGAAGGGGAACCATCCTGTTATGGGGATACAATCAGTGTGAGTGTTGTGGTGACACAGCCTCAGGAAAAGGCCAGACCTTCAAATTGGAGTTAAGTTGCCTTGGAGAGGCAACACTGTTCCCTCCTCTCATCCTTCCACCCTCACTAACCCTTCAATAGCTAGGCTGTTGTGACTAGTGATGAGAGGCAAGTAAAAAGGTCACCTTTCCTAAAAGGAAGAAATGAATAAAGCTGAAAAAGAGGGGAAAATGCAAGGCTGGAGTGTTATCCAGTATCACTGTCTTAAAAACCCAAATATATATCCCTGTCTGAACCCAATTATCAGCCTTGCCTGACTTCCCTGGAGATTTAACTCTTGGGTTCCTTCCAGAACTCAGCTAAGATCTCAGATGCTTTGGATTTTGGTATTTAATCATAAGGAAATTAGCAAGTAATATATGGATTTTCAAATTAAAGATCGAGGAGTGGTCTGACTGAGAATAGGAGGACTTCATGGCTGTAATCTTTGGATTAAACTTCGGCTTTCCTTGCACTTGTAAATAGACATTGTGTTTCTCAGGAAAAACAGTAATGTCCATCAAAATAATCTTGAAGGCTGGGGAGATATGGTGATAGCTGCATTGTTAGAACTGCTTGCGGAAAGGGATTTGCAGTAAATCTCTTAGTTTTCAGATCAAACTGGACAATATCCTCATGTGTCTTCATGACCACTCTTGGGATGGCAGCCACAGAATTATCCACAACCATCCACAACCATCCACTGGCTTTTCCAGGTGCCTGGTGGCTCAGATTTTTACTGAGTCCTGTGTTGCGAGAGCACTGGAAATAACATCTTACCAGAGTCCTTGTGCACTTCTTTGTCAGTGATTCTCTGTTGGTTTCAGCCTCTCTTTCTTTTTGTAAGGCTTTGTTCCGAGGCTGCCAGGCCTGAATGGAGAATAGGAAGTCACTTCAGCTGCCTTCCTCGTGCTGGCATTCTGTGCTGAACAGGAATTGCTGAGCAAAGAACATCCTTTCCCCAGAGAGGTTTGCTGGGGTAGCACAAAGGCAGTCTGGATTTTTTTTTTTTAAATTAGAAGTTCCTGCCAAATACTGTAATCAAGGGTTGGGTGAGAAAGGGAGGGAAGGAAAGATATACATGAAGTCTAGAGTCCACTTGGAAGAGTAAGAAGCCTGCATGGGAGAGTAAGAGCAGTGCTTTCTCTACAGAACTCTTGCTTCTTAATTTATAACAGCTTATCCAGAAAAGAGGCCTGGGATTTTTTTTCCCCTTCCCTCTACCATGGATCTTGGTTCTGACTGTTATTTCTCCAACAGAATTAGAGGGATTATGCAACTTTGCACTTGGTTTTGGACTAGCCAGTGGAACAAAAAATAAGCAGAATTCCTTTTCTTAAGTGGGTGCCAAATTCACAAGTGACACATCATGCCGCATTGTGGTGATGAATGCACAGCTGGCTGCTTGCACGACTTGAGCTTAAATTCTCAATTTTTTCTTAAAGAAAAAAATAAGGTTGTGGCTTCTTTGCTTTCTTTTTGCTTTGCAAAGGAGAGGTTTAGAAAACAATCCATAAAGAATAATTGACATGTATTTGGGGGAAGAGGAAGATATGGAGCCATTTTACTTCTTGTTGCAGGTTTAATCTAGGATAAATCTGTAATAACTGAAACATACAGGGACCTGATGCTGTCTGGTGCTGGATAGGGAATGCATTGGGTGGTTTATTGCATTCCTCAGTGCACTGGTGACCACTTTATTTGTACTTTCGTATTATTTTGTAATATTTGACTCCTTCTGGTGTTCTTGCTGGCAGTATTACCAAAGACTTGCCTTGCAGTTTGAATAGGCCTCTCTAGCAAGGTCGCTTCAGGTCAGAACTGATTTGTGGATGAAGGATTGTATGTTTGAGCTCATTTTTTGGAGGATGCTGCAAAATCTCTGTAATGCAGAAGGCAGATGTGGCTATACCAGGATTGAAAAATTGCCTATCTAGTGCATATATATGTCCTGACAATTCAGTTGTGGAAAAGTATGGAGTAACTTTACCAGAAATGTTCCTCCATGGATCTCTCAGTGTTCATCTTAAAACACAAAGTGAAAGAATTTAATTCTCCTTTGACTTTTCGGTGTGTGGTTTAATGGTTTTTAATACAACTGCATATTTTATAATTACATACTCTAGGTTTTGATTTCCAATCCAGCTCATCTCCTTGAGCATAGTAACATATTGCACAATTAATTTGCTGTTTATAATATGCCCCTGAAAAGAGGCTCTTCCATCCTGTTTATTCCTGTGTTTCCAGCTGATCTCCGCAGAACAAAACAGTGGCTTCTGTGCCAACTTTTGTTACAATTTTGTGTAACTATGTCCAACTTTGGCCAATTTCGAATGTCTTGGGTTTTGTTGAGGAAGTCGTTCTGTAAAACCTTGAAAATACATTTTAGTAAGTCATCCCAATACAATGGATAGGGTTGGAGTCTACTAAGTAAGTTGTCAGTAGGCTAGATGCTAGACCTGAATTTTCTCTAAAATTTTCCACTCTGTAAGCACCTATACAGGAGGATTTCCTCTTCACAGGGTTTTGGGTTTTATTTTGCTTTTTGGACTTTGTTTAATTCTTCTTCTTCTCATCTGGATGAGAACTGGGGGAACTGTCAAAACACAGGTTGTTTCCTGTCATTGTCTAGAGCATTGTGGGCTTCCATCTCCTTCCTGCCTTTTGTTCCTGGGTTGATAATGTCATCTTTAAAAAAGTTCAAACAAAAATAGATGTAATAGAGCTGGAAATAGAAACGAGTATCCTTAAATGAATGTCTTTGCTGTCTGAGCACAATGTGCCAATAATAATAAAGCCAGGTTATCCCAGAGGGGAGTGAAGTGTTTATAGCCTGTGGGTCTAATCCTGTCACCTTTCCCTTGCAAGTGAATCTGCTGAAGTCACCAGCAGCACCTCAAGGAAGTGACAGATGGATGACAGCAGCAGCCAAGTAGCAAAAGAGATTTCTTTTAAGCTGCTCCCAAAAATTCACAGCATTTTTAATAGGTGTTGATCATTTGTTCAAGTGAGTTGTGCTCTATTATTCTACATCCCAGTGGCGCCAGTGGCAGGAGTGTTGGATGTTGGACTCAAGGAATCCATTGTAAAGTCTGTCCTGGCAGTGCCTAAAGGTCATAGCGAGGGTTTATGCCCTGTCCTGGGACATCCGCAAGTGGGCAAGAGTCTGTCTCAGAGCACAGCATGAAAATCAAAAGGCAGAACAGAGGGAAGGATGTAGGGCAAAGTATGAAGGTAAATACTAACAAAAGCAAGTATTTATAGCTCACTGATGTTACACCTCAAAAAGGGCTGTGCATTTTTTATCATCTGTTAGTAAAGGAAATATTGCTTTTGTACCATTATTGTGAACTACAGATGCATTTCTGGCACCAGGATAAAGATGCATCTCAAAGCTGGGTGTATCCTTTTGAAATGGGTTACCAAGGGTATAGCGGTAGTATACAAAAGCCAAAACCTTTATTCCTGGGGAGCTTCTGGTAAGCATTGATATGTGAGAAGAAGCACCAGTAGAGATGAAAAGCTTCTAAAATGAAAATAAGAAGAGTCAAAAAGTGAGATCAAGTTTTGCGGGGTCTTAAAAGTGATTATTAAATAACTGAATGAAAAAGAAAGTCTTAATGCTGCATTTTACTGATTTGGTGGGTAGGAATGTGGGCTTTGGAAAGCTCAGAGTCTGCAGGAGGTGGTAGACGAGTCACAGCAGCAGAAAGGGAAAAAATTGGAGTTGACTTATGCTGATAAAAGCATTTTTGCCTCCCCAAGCAAAATAGGCCACTTCCAGAAACATGTTTAGCACTCATTTATTAAACCAGAGTGGATGTAACAATGCCATTGTGTGTGGCTGACACTGCATCTGATGGACATGACTGAGCCTCTTCCTTATCTGTGTCATGACTTTACTCAATCATTGTGTTTCACGAGAGAGAGAACATAATGGACATTAAAAGCAAATGTGTTGCTGTCCACCGTTCAACACTGCCTTTGTCTTGTTTTCCAACAGTTACAGAATTTCGTCTGTGTGGAACTTGCTGGAGAGTTTTTAGATGATGAAAGAGCAACTCCCCTGAGAAAGATTCATGGAACCTGACGAAGGCAAGTCACTGTTGTACAGACTACTGTATGTGACTGTAGGATATTTTAGAGATGGAGGAGGTAAAACCAATCAAACGAAAAAATAACTCAAACCCCCCAAACCCCAGTCTCCCCAAACCTGGATTTTATTGCACTGCACTCAAAAGATAAAATTTATAGATTCCTGTGTTCAAGGCTGCAATAGTTAGTAAAGCCCTGAAATATTAATTGTTTGAGGAGTATGTATGATGGAAAAACATTATGTGGTTGCAGAGGGACCACTATATCTATTTCTAGAGTTATCTGTTACATATTTGTTTACAATTCTCTTGTTTGTGGCTCCTCCCTGCTCAAAAGAAAGCTGTGGAGAAGCTTTCTGATTTAATAGGAGTCTGATTTAATAGGGTCTCCTGGGCTCTGTAGAAGGGTTATAAAATCTTTGTAGGATTTGGTGAAGTCAGATAGAATGAATGTAGCATTAAAAAAAACCAAGAGACCTGTAGGTAAGATGAATTGTTGCTTCCTTTCAATTAGTTCCCTTTCAGCTCAATGAAGAGGAGAAAAAATGATGACAACTCTGGCTTACTGTTGCCTCAGTGCTGGGAAAAAAAATTGGTCGGAAGAAAGCTTGCAAGACTGTTTTAAATCTGGCTGAGAAAACTGTCCATGGTGTGCATTTATCTCCAGTAATCCAGAAGATCTCTCTGATATGACAGGCATTCAGCAGGCTCCTTAAACTGGGGTCTACGAAATTCTGAGTATCCTGAAACATGTCCCACAGTAAAGGGGGGACATAGTTTTAAAGTTTAATATGGATCATTTAGACTAAAAAAGCAAATAACATAAACTGTGATAAAAATACAAAGACTTATGATTAATTTATCCCTGTTATTTTAATCTTAGAGATCAAGAAAACATTGGATTTGTTGGAGGAACAGCATTTAAATTCAAACTCGTCATTTACCCATTGTGGAAACTAAGTGTGTGTGTGAAGAGAATGAGTCAAACCTGACATGCTGCCATCTGATTATAACCCAATGGACTCAAAGTCCTTGGGCTTTAAACTAGTTAGATGTAAATAGAGAGCTCACTGGCAAAGGTCTACTCAGAGGGTCAGGAGGCCCCAGACAGAAGGGAAAGTACTCCCAGTATCCTAAATAACAGACACTCCAATATAATTATTAAGCCTAGAGTCCTCTGGAGAGTGCTTGGACTAAAGGATACCGGAGTGATACAGGCTTCTAGGGGAGGAAATATTTCTTTTGTAAGAGGAAAAATGAAAAAGACTCTGCCAGAATTAGGAGATGAAAATCCTTATAGCCAACAGAGATTTATGCTGTTTAAACATACTGTAACGGGGCCATAAAAGGCATATGTGCAGTATATCTGTAACCAAAGCAAAATTAAACAGGGCAGAAGGGAAAAAGCATGCTTGTAAATGGGAAGTCTTGAGTACTCATTTAATCAAATAGTTAAATTTCTTATTCTGGAAACTGAAGCTTGCTTGAAAAGAATAGGAACCTCGGCAAGTTATTTGGGAATGAGGGGGAGGATTGAGTACTAACTAGCCAATAATGTAAATGATAAATTTGTAAATGTATTGAAAGTAAGAAGCTTCTTATGGAGAATCAGCCTGTGTGTGGAGACAAGAGAGCAATTAGGGAAAATCAGCATTGTGCTAAATCAACCCAATACATGTTTGTGCCATGGCCAATTTAATTATTAAACCTGACTTAGGTGCAGAAAAGGAGATCTGAAACACAGTGAAAACAATCTTTTGAGTAACAATATGAGAGCCATTTGATTTATTTTATATGTGACATGAAGATTTTGGCTTAGGCATTTTGGTGTTTTCTGTTATGGCACTGTTGTGTTCTTGTAGAGATAAAATGCTTGCTGGATATATTACCCTTCTGTTCTCAGTCTTCCATAGCTTTTTGTTGGAGAAGGCAGGGATAATTTTTATTAGTTCTGCGTAAGCACTGCGATTGATTCTGGTCCCATGACAATTGAATTAATGTCAGGAGAGTTACCCACAGTCAAATTTGTAATTGAGCAGTGCCTTTTTATATGATTAAAGTATTTATTCTTTGCAGAGAGTTTTTAAATTGTTCAAATAAGGCCCTTGGCCTTTGCTCAAAGGTGAATTTTTTTGAAAGTTCCAGTGAAAACCTTTCATCCATGTGTGAATATGAGGAGAGTGGAAAACTTTTTCCCCTCCATAAAGAATTTTTGCTGCCTTCTTTTGAACAGCTCTGCAGTGTGAGTAGCTGAGGCCTGTGGGCTAAAATCTGGCATTGAAATAGCTGTAACTATGAAGCACCTTAGTTTTGGCTTTGATTTGACTGAGTTGTGAACCTCAGAAAATCATGTTCTCAGCATGCACTCCAGAGTGTTGTCTCTTCCTTCAAAGCTGTTGAAATATGCAGCAGAGAGGATTTACTGAGAGCAACTGAGGAGCTCTGCAGCACAAAATTAGAGAAAGTTACTGCTCTGGAGCTGCAGGGACACGTGGGCACGGAACAGGAACAGGAGACCTCTCAAAGCACTTACGGTTTAAGAGAAGTTTCTGGGTGTTTTGTGATCTGTGAAATTGAAACTGGAGTTCTAGGGCCTGCAGTCTGCTCCTGCAGGTCATTTCCAAAGAGCCCAGAGAGTGACTAGGGATAAGGTAAGGGTGAGTAGGGACAGGGCTAAGCCCAGACTCTGAGGTACACAGGCACTACTTGCACACCTCTGGAGGCAGAGGTCGTTCCTCCCCACGACATAGCAGAGGTGCACTTTCCCAGAGATGTGCCCCTGGTTTTACACACAGGATTGCTTTGAAGGCTTTCCCAATGGAGTCCAGGGACTCACTGTTCCTATAGGAGATACACCCCCGATGTCTGAGATTATGTCCCTTTGGACAGCACAGCCTGTGAAACAGTGCATGCCTATCTAATTGCAATCTCATGTGAAATCAGAGGGCCGGGGACGGCTGGACGTGCTTCCTTAACTACATAATTTTTTGACTTAGCATAGTTAATTATGCAGCCTTATGAATCATTAATTTAGTTTTATGTATGGGAGCTCTGGTGCATTTCCTCTAGCATTTTACAATGAAGCTGGTTAATATTTGCAATTACTTGAAGGCTTCTGTTTAGTTCTGGTGTCCAGGAAGACAGATTATGATGGACTTGTGTGGTCTTGTTCTTTACTGAGCTGCAACTGCATTGTCACATCTTTCAGAGTGAGGGGGGAGCAGTGTTTACCCTTTTGCACAGGAGTGAGGTTTGCAAAGGTTGCAGACAGTCAAAAAGCAGACATACAGTGTGTAATGTAGCATTTTGTTTCCTTTGATTAGTTAGTAGTTTGCAATTGAAATTTAATGTTTGATTCCAACAACTTTTCTTACTGGCTGATGTGTAATGATAGTGCATCTCAATCATTTTAAAGAATATATATAACCAAGTTAATTAATTCCAGATGAGGCAGATGGAAGACCGGGCTCACCGCTGCTCCCTTCTACATCAGCTCGCAGCATGTGCAGCGATGGAAATGTGCTGTATGGAAATGTGAGGTATGTGCCTGTGAGGTGCTTTGTGCCATAAAGGACCTTCAGGAGATTGCAGTGCACTGAATATTAAGCAGCTCTAAAGCAGTCCATGACAAACTAACTGTGTAATGGAGTGGGAAGCTGGAACTCAGGTGTGCACAATGTAAAGGAACACTCGCAGGTGAATCTCCTGTGGTGTCTATGATGAAGAGCTCTTTGCAGCCAAGCTATGTGTCAGAGTGGGCTGTCAAAGAAACACAATATAAAACAGATTTGTGTTTGGCTTTCTATAGTGTCTGCATTATGTAGCTTTTGTGGTTCACCTGCATACGATTTTTTTTTCCTTTTTTTTTTTTTTTTTTTTTAGTTTCAATCTCCAGAACTGTAGCCCATGGCACTTGTTAGTTATCAAATTGAGGGCATGTGCCATAAACAGAAAGCAAGAACTAAGTTTGGTTTAAAAAAAACCAGATAAACAGATGAATAACAGTTAATGAGACAGTCTTAATAGAAATAGTATTTATTTTCTTTTGTAAGCACTCACTTCAAAGGCATCATCCATTGTAGGGGTGTCTCTTTGGACAGGCTTTATTCTATATGATGGATTCTTGTATTTCCTATGGAATGAACAGTGTGTCTCATGGAATCTTCTTTTTCAAATAACAGTTGGGTAATGCCCTTGAGGTGGCATTGCTTTGGAGAAAAAGGTAATACTATAAAAATGTTGACTACATAGGCATGGTTACTAGGAAGTGTCTTGTACAACCAATATACAACCAGTTCTGGCTCCTGGCCTACTGAAGCAAGAAGGAGTGGAAATGGCTTGAGCTGGCACTACCACTGAAAGGACCTTCTTGAAACCATGACTTAACTTATGGTGTTTGTAATGCAACGAGTGTTCTTCCTCTTTTTTTTTTTTTTTTTTAAAAAAAAAAAAAAGAAGACAGTGGTAGGGTTTTTTTTCCCATCTCCCAGGGAACATCCTTGCCCAGTGAAGGTGAGCTGCATGCACACCTCGGATACGTGGCTTTGTCCTTCTAGGCTGTGTGATTTCTTTCTCTCCTGGAGAAGCTGTCAGGGATCATTCTTACATCACCTGGTTGCTTTGTCCTTTTCCTTTCCTCTCCCAGATATTTTCCATATTTGGGTATCTCTAACTTCTGTTTCCTCCTCTCCTCCTGTGAGGCCCTGAGCAGAGGCAGTCAGATGAGCTGTTCTTTATTTCCAGCTGCTTTATAGGTCTTGTGCTTTGTCTTCACATGCAGGCATCTGCATGCCAGCTGTAGCAACAGCTGAAACCCAGGGAAAATCATCATTCTGCCACTACATTATTTCTTCGTGGACACTTGGCCAGTTCTTGTCGGGCTGTAAGTGGTCAGTGATCTGCAGTATGAGAGCTTTCCAGACCTCAAAGTACTTTCTTATATATTTCTCACATTTCACTGTGAGAAGTGTAAAGTTGCATTCACAAGTGGATTTGTGCTTCTCTCTTGTTGCGAGGGAGAGGGAATGCATGCTCAGATGTATTAGAGGAACAATTCTGCTTCGGTAGAAAGAGCAGGCACAGGGCTTGATTATGGCAGGAATGTAGTTATTGCATGTGAACATGGTTTGGAAAGCACCAAATGTTTAACATAGTGTTGAGCGCATGGTTCATTGGTGTAGATCAGTTTTGTGATTAAAGTCTGCTAAAAGAGCAAACCAGCAGTTCTACTAAACTGTTTCGTAGATTCTTCTTACTCATTTTCAGGTTTCCTTCTGTCCTTGAAATCTTTACAGAACATCTTTGAGATTAATCAGAGCTTGTTTGGTCTTCATGTTTTCCTGTGCATTCAAACTCTGTCTGTTGGTCTCAAATAAGTCGTTGTACACTTTATCATGGATTTTAAATGTACTTAAATGTTACACATGCTTTTTCTCTTTCCCAGTATTAAATAATCTGCATATATAAGGCAGATTTTTTAGGGGCCCTGAAATACCCTTTTCCCAAGGCAGACAGTTATCAATAGAATGCCTGATTACTGCCCCTTCTGTAACCTTTCACTGTGACATGATTGGACTCAGTGATCTTAGAGGTTTGTTTAGATTTCCAATCTGAACAATTCAATGGTTCTGAAGTCTGGGCACTGTGTCTCCCTAAAAATAATCTGTGAAGAAAATCTAACTCTGTGCAAGACCAGTGGCAAATCCAATGAATAAAAATGGTAGCTTTCTGCTGCTTGCTAAAATGGATGAGGTCATCTGCTGCTCCTTCCTGATGGAGGTTCTCTCTGTCACTTGTCAGTGGCCAAGAGGATTTGGGAACATCATTTCTGAGAGGGCTTGTGCTCTGCCTTGAATGGAAAATCCTGAGCTTGTCCGTCCACAAGGTGTTCTGTAAGGATCTAGTCTGAAACATGTGATTCAACAAAAGCCAACTTGAATCAAATAGAGGAGCTCCTTCCCACTGTATTAACTCACTGCCATTATCTTTTAAATAAAGAAATAGAAATAAGTGCTATTGTTTTGTGACTGCCATCCAAAGTGATGGTAGTGCTTGTACTGTGGGGGCAGGACATCACGGCACAAAAAAGCTTTTATTTCTGAGTAATTTTTTGGCTTTGTTGTTGTATTCCTTGTGGCTGGATAACCATTTTCATATGCTGATATGTTGGTCCTGTTCAATGGCAATTTGCTCTGCAGGTATTCACATACCTGCTGGGCTAGCCACGAGAGATTCAATACACACTCCCCTTTCTGCACATTAAAATTATGATGTGGAAGAGCGGTTTGCAAAATCTAAAGCATTCACAATGCTCTGTGCAGTTTTACAGTAGAAGCAACAGGAGTTTGGGAAATCTACACTTTGATTTGTAGGGTGCAGTACACTTGAGTCAGGTTATCAAAGTCTGTATATTCTGGATCACTTCAGGATCACACACATAAACTAAATGCACAGCCTGGCAAGTGATCAGATCAGGGCACCTGTGACCAGTCTTGGTTTCATAGCTGAAAATAACGTTCCTTGCTTCCATATGGTTCCTTGTGTTAAGAAGCGTGAGTGCTGGCAGCCCACGAGCCTGCACTGCTCCTCAGGTCATGGGTACTAACACTGGTGGAAGTAAAAAACAGGAATATGCTGGAGATTAGTGTGAGGCTTCGGGACGTCTGAGCTCTGTTTCAATCCTTAGCACTTTCGTTGCCGTGCACGGGAATTTGTGGCCTTGAATCATCCCTATTTTAAGTCCCAAAAGGCAGGTAACTAAAGACAGCTCAGGAGGCAACGAAGTTAGTGGGGTTTTTAGGATGTCTTGAGATCGTCGCGTCAACACGCCGGCGCCTGCAGCTGGAGCATCCACAGAGGTGCTCATGGGGGCTTCTTTGTGAGCGATATGGAATAAAAGTGAGGATAGTGTCGGCGATTGCCGGGGCAGGGCTTACTAAGACCTTTAATTTCCTTACTTCCCAAGTGGTAGAAGTAAGTTTTTAAAGTTAAGCATAGCTTAAAATTCCTTCCTTACGGCGGCCCGAACACCTGATCCTGCTCCCCTCCGCCCTGCCCGGGCAGCGGCAGAAGAGAGAGGGTAGGACGGGAGCGTGGAGGAAGAGCAGGGAGAGGAGGAGGAAGCCCTTCCCTGGGAGCCGGACAGGACGCGCCCGCCGCACGCTGTGCCGAGCGGAGACTCCCGGCCAGCGCAGGCACTACGACTCAGGGCGCTCCGAGCGGGGCCGAGGCCATAATCAGGAAACCCGGGGCAGGCCGGGCCGAGGCGGCGCCAAGTGCGGCCCCCTCCCCCTGTCCGTCCGTCACTCCCCCGGCCCGTCCCGGCCCGTCCCGGCCCTCCCGCGCAGCCCAGGGGCCGCTCGGCTCGGCGCGGCGCGGCTCGGCTCGGCGCGGCTCGGC
>VZRR01001444.1:770980-803432 GCA_013398015.1 Oreocharis arfaki | reverse complement strand
CCCCCCGCTGTAAAGCTGCTTGGGTTTTCTCTTCTTCTTGAAATAATAGGTTTTTGGAAAAGCAAACCACAAGCGCTTCAGATCCCTCCTTCTCAAGAGAATAAAAATGTTGCTGTGTTTTAAATGCTCTTTAGCTTCGAAGTTTCAAGGCTGTTTGCCGAAGTAATTCAACAGTTTTAGAAGTGCGAATCCTTCCCTAAATGAAAGGCCAAAGAGATTAATTGCTGTAGAAAAGAGGGGAGGAAAGAGATGACTGCTAATCAAAACCAAACTCTTTCCTTAGAAGACTTTATGCAACTATTTAAAATATGTGCTAGTCTAGGAAAAACAGTTAAATGGAAAGTCAGGGTATCTCGATATCGCAGGAAAGGACAGCTTGTCAAGAATATCTCCAGTGTTCTCTCAAACTAAAGGTATCGTGGCTTGTTTTGATTGTTGTCTTTACTTTGTGCTGCCCATCTCCTCTGCTGTGCTGCTCCAGGTCAGGGATAGACTGTGGTCAGCAGAAGGGGGAAAACGTTCCTTTTAATCTTATTTTTCTTTCTTTCTTTCTCCTTTTCCTGGCAGACCACATTTCAGGATGGGGGTGAAGAGGTAGAAGATGGAGCTGTCTACAATGTCACCCTTAAAAAAGTGCAGATTCAGCAGGCTGCCAACAAAGGAGCAAGGTGGCTGGGGGTATGTAAGGCTGGCACGGGGGCATTGGGGAGGGCTGCTCATGGACTTCGGAGCCGTCTCCAGGAAGCTGAATTCCACAGGAATGGTTACAATATTAACTTTTATCACTGACTGCTCTCATGATTAAAAAAAAAAGAACAAACCAAACACTGAACTAGTCTGCCTGGGTCATCTGAAATAATACTCTCCTTGTGTTGACTCTTCCTCTTTTCTTGACCTGTGAAAACAATTTCTCCAGCTGTATCAGGTGATTCTTGCTGCAGAAATAAGGATTTTAGCTTATGGCTCGAGAAGCTGAACATTTAACAGTTATTTCAGACTGAAATGTGGCTCGTTTCTTTTGTTAGGAACCTATCTCAGATGTCCAAGCAAATAGTTGTGTTATTTTGACTGGTGAAGGTCTCTCAAAGTCAGCAAACCTTCCTCTGAACTTAAGGGAATATTGGTTTGGGTCTTATTTCTGTATTGCTTTCTTAGCCAGATGAGAAATTAGTTGCATTTCTGCAAGAATTACAGCTCTGTGCTGTTCTTCAAAGCACAAAGGCTTTAATGGTAGGTAAAGTGAGCTTAAATGCACACACTTGATTTGACATGCTGCTGAGTGCCTTCACCTTTATCAGGCTGAGTCCACAGCTGATAAAAAATGTCCTCACTTCATTGGAATCAGTGCTGCAGTTGGGGCCAGATCTGCAGGAGGTGCCTATAACTTTCGAAGTATTTTGTTATATTTGTTTTTTTTCTTTGGGATCAAAGGTAATAATATAAAAAGTGGCTTGCTGTAGTATCCATGTTTGTATTTTAAAGGCTTTTAAAACTGCCCTGAGACTTATATCCAGTCATTTTCTTGTGAAGCTCCTGTGATGTGAAGCAATACAGCAGAACTGAAACCAGAGTCAGGAAAAATAAGCAAATTCTGTTCTGCACACAGATAGTGCTTAGAGTCTCCCCTTCTCGTGTTTCCAAGAAGTACACAGAGTACTAATCAGAACAGATAATTTCAAATCTGCTTCCTTTGAGTGGCAGATTTCCTATTTCTGCCTCCTGTTTTTACCAGGAAAAATATTAGAAAGTATATTTGAGCTCCTGCAACTTTCCCAGCTGGTTTTGTGTAAGAGGTGAAGATCATTTTGAACGTATCTGTGTCCCATAAACATAGGTCAGAAAAGTAGAATTTTTTCCTGCTTGGGCTGTGTTGTTCCTTGTAATAGAAGGAGTTTGCCAGGCCTTGGTCCTCTTCTCAAAGGGAGAGAGCATGTATGTTCCTGAGGTCATCCCCACAGCTGATGCCGCCCATCCCAATAGGAGGACCAGGGACCGCAAGGTCAGGGCGGTGATTTGTCAGGTTCCTATGGCTGTTGTTGGTTTTTCCAGGTCAGAATCAAGCCCTGTTTGTGGGGAAGGAGGCAATGTGTCAGAAATCTGCACCTGTTCCAGGCATAAATCCGTGACTTTGGCTTCCAGTCTGGCCTCTTTCATGAGCGAAAAAAAAAAATCTCATGTATATTATTTAAAAATATTTTGGAACATATGGGCTGTTTATTTCCCTTAAGCTCTTCAGAGCATAAAGTATTTTAAGCTCTTCTTGTGATCTGGTTTTATTAATGGCTTTTTTTGTGGTCCTGAAATCAATAAATAGCCTCTAAACCAGAGCATTATTTATGAAGAGCTATCCCTGCCCCCAGCAGTTTGGCTTTGAAAAGCCAAATTGTCTGTTTTAGAACTGTCATCAGGTGACTTTTATTTTTAATCTGGAGTTTATAAGGATTTATAATTCTTTTTTCTATGCTTTGAAACTCATTAGCACTAAATTAACAAGGTGTTGGATTTAGCAATGTTGGTCTTAATTTTTTTGATGGTGCTCTAAGTCAGGCTTACGTTGAAGACTCAAGGTCAGCAACCTATTTGTACATCAGCAAGTATTGAGCCTTCACAGTAACAAACATAGTAACTCTCTTATGGATCATATGCATGCCTGGATTTACTTTTTTAAAAATTATTATTCAGTGTCAGTTTGTGTCCTGTAAAAGTCCACTTAGCAACCTGACCCTTTCTGAGGCACTGAGCCTCTCCTGGTTTTTTGGGGTAGGTCAAGTCTAAGAAACCTTCGTTAAAATTCTCCATCCTAAGAATCCATCCACGGTCACTGAATGGTTGGCCCTGTTATGAGAGAATGGATTGTTTAAAGGCCAATCATAAGATTCAAACTAAAGGACCATAAACACTTGCCTATTGATATACAGAAATGTCTTTCTTGTGTTTCAAACTTCTTCAACTAGCAGGCAGCAGCAGTTCTGTAACTTTTAGAAGTGTGAAGCTTTTGGATAATCACCTAATTTCTTAGCTTTAAATTTAATATTAAACATCAAAAGATGCTAATGATAGCCACTGCTTTTGTCACCAAATACTAAATATTTAGTGAAGCTTAAGACTTTAAGCACTAGAGTATTAGGGAACATTAAAAGCTCTAGTGGGAGCTCGGTATTGTGAAAGATGCTGCACAAAAGCACTGTTTTGACTAAAAAGAACGTGCAGATGTGATATTTAAAGAGGACTGTACACACGTCTTAGCTGATGATTGGTATCAAAGCTTCAAAAGTCATGTGTACCTTCTAGAAATATTGAGAGAGAATCCCTCCCAAACACGGTGGGTTCAACCAGAGAAAGCATGAATGCATTTAAAAAAAACCAAAGTGGGTTTTAGTGTCTCTGGGATGGATTTTGAGAGGTCTCCAGGATCCTGGAGAGAGAGGAACAAGTTACAAAAGCCATGGAAGCTGAGATACATGGCTTGACATCTTCGTGAGAGAAAAGGATGGAGAAGTAGAGATTTGTACAGATGGATGGCACACTCAGAAGAGGTGATTAGGAGGATTTGGGGTGGACAATCATTATCAGTTTGAATGGCATTACGTCAGGCTAGAGAAAGAGGCATATTGGTAACTGAAAGGGAGGGTTTGGGAGTGCAGCAAGGAATTTGGATGATGTGGTTAAGAAGAGAATGTTGTGTCTTAAAACTTTGTGTTTCAGAAAGAACCTGAAAAATGGGTTTCAGCTTCCCTCTGAGGATGTGAATGTAGCCCATGGCGAGGCTGGATGTCAAAGAGGATGGTGCTATTGTCCGTGAAGAAGAGGCACCAAAGCATAAGAGACAAATGTTCTGTGGGGGTTTTGATCTTGAACTGACAGCCAGGTACCCGTGAAATGAAACAGAGACGAGTTAAGTCATACTGTAGCCAGAAGCAGATCAGAACAGCCAAACAGTTGCTGTCAAAGTAGATCAGCCGCTGAATACCTGAATTTCTGGGGCCAGGAACAAAACGCTGGCAGTGCGAATGGCTTGGGGAGGTGAACTCCAGCCGGTGATCCATGGGAAACAGTAAACAGTTGAAAGAGAAGGGGAAAAGCAGCGGGTAGGGAAGTAAGTGGAGAGATGGGGGCAATTGGAGGAGGGGGAAGAGTGGTGCAGGAAGAATAGAGGCGTGGGTGGGGTGTGGGCAGTTGGACAAGATTACTAAAGTAAAAGCAAACGAGGTTTTAAAATGCTGTGAAGTGACTATTACCGAGCCCCCGTTAAGCAGCTGGAGTGCTTTATCTCCCTCTTCCAGGAGCTGGGGAGGGATGGGCCACCGCTGTCCAGCCCTGGGGGGGAGGGAATGGTGAGGAATGAGCCGCTCAGACGGGAGGGGCTCCCGAATACCTGCAAATGTCTTTCCTATCAGAGTCCTTCATCTGGGAAGGAGTGAGGAAAAGACCTACAGTGTGTGAGTATTTAGTGAGGCAAGTCACAGGAAATGCAGCCAGGAACGGGAGCTCCCCAAACCTCAGTGCTGAGTCTCCACACTTGACATGATTTTTGAGCTTTCAGAATACATCCTCGCCATCAAGTTTCTTGCTTTACTGATGAGGGACAGGGAGTCCTCTTCCTTTGAGTGTTAAATATCTAGAAAACAGATTCGGCTCACTTATGGCCAGGCTGCCTGGCTTCATTAGGCATGGATTACACATCTAGAGGAGATTTTAGAAACTTTGTTTTTACTTTTTGCTTTCTCTTTTTGGCTACAGCTGAACTTCTGGCTCTGGGGTTTGTTCAGGCAGAGATGGATTCAAAATATAGTTTGTCTCAAAGTGTCTTTAATATTATAATGTTGGGTGTATAGCAGAACATGTTCTTCCAGAATTGTAAATGAACAGAAGGGTGCTTATCAATACCTTAAAATGCTAAAAGAAGGAAAATCCAAAAAGTAGCAAATCTATCACTTAATATTTGTGTGTATTGTTAACACTGCTATTATTTGATAATTATCTTTTCTGGGAATTTTGTGGTGGTTTAAAAATAAATTTTTAAATTTAAAAAATTTTATTTATTTTTAAAATTTTGTTTTATTTAGTGCGAGTGCTTGCCTTGCACTGAAAACTGCATGTGACCACAAGCTTGGCTTCTAATCACCTCTACAGTCACATCCATTGTCAGGAAGCTTGTGCTGGAGAGTTCAGACAGAAAAACATTGCAAAAAACTTGTGGCTAATTAATCTGTATCCCAGTTGGGACCTGGGACACAACCCTCTCTCTGACTAGATCAATATGTCAGAAAAGAAACTTTAGTCTGGATTTCTTTCTTTCCAGCACAGACCTCCTAACTATGGGTTGAGATTTAAGTGGTGCATGGCATCATCAACATTTAGGAAGAAGCAAAACCTCACATTCTCTCTGAGCCTGCTCCTGCCCTCCCACATGCTCTTCTGAGCCAGCTCTGTGATTTCTTTTTCATCTTATCCTTAGATCCCAGATGTTCTGGTCGAGTGTAGCTTCCTGTGGAAGCAGCAGGCAAGGGCTTGGCTCATCATTGTCTTTGCTGGAGCTTGCTGTTTTGTCTCTTGATTTAGAGCATGTGTTGGTCGCTTTTGGCTAAAGTAGACTCTTTAATCAGGTTCCCTCAGCCTGTCCTGACTGCCCAGACTGAGGCCAGGGTGTAGTTCTGGCCGTATGTTTGGCAGAAGCAGAAAAGCAGCTCCCAAGGAGCTGACAGGCTCCCTACAGAAGGTTTTGGTAGCCCCTACAGGGCTGTGCTGTTGTCCACCCCAAAGTCTCTGAGGAACTATCCTGGAGGAGGAAGAAGGATGGGGTGTGCTCACACTGGTTTTGCATGGGGGAAGATGCCTGCTGGGTGCTGGAGACCCACAAAGTAACATATTCAGAGGGAACGGAATGATTTTACCTATAGACATGTACAGAGTTATCCAAAAGAAAGCTTTGGCATCTCACTCAGCTTGTCTTTTGGTTTGGAGTAGGCTCTTCCCTCCTATCCTTCCTTCAGTTGTCGGCATAATAGTACCATTCATAGCCCTTACTGATGACTTCTCATGGAATATTTTTCTCTTCACTTCCTAGTTTAGGCACAGATCTCTGCTCCAGGGATATCCTAAGTAGCAGTCTTGGATGCAGTCATCAGCTGGTTAATAGTGGCTGTGTGTGCAACAGACACTCAAAAATGGAAACTGAGCCTATTAAGAGTTTTAAAATGGAAGCCTGAAAGATTACTGTCCATTACTTTCCCAGTTCCAAATCCAAAATGCATAATTAGGAGGGTGACTGGTTTTGTAGCACAGTGTCATGCTCTCAGTTGAGTGCAAAACCTCCCACTCCAAGCTGCCAAAGTGTGACAGGGTGGCAATGCTTTAATCCTGTGGTGTTACTAAGGCTGAGTTAGGGCTGGGATACCCCGGCACGGCCATGAAGAACCAGGGAGAGACAGGGGCAGCGTCCCTTCTTGGGGCTGTGCAGAGGCACCTCTTGCTAATGATTCTTACATTAAGTGGAATAACAAGAGTTAAGGGAGCCTCTTGAGCAAAGCTGCTGGAGGCTGTTCTGTTGCTGCAGTGGTTGTATCTGCATTT
The DNA here is from genome assembly GCA_013398015.1 of Oreocharis arfaki. NCBI lineage: Eukaryota > Metazoa > Chordata > Aves > Passeriformes > Paramythiidae > Oreocharis > Oreocharis arfaki. The sequence goes on along the minus strand of VZRR01001444.1, from coordinate 796,859 downwards.
TGGATATCTCCCAGCTAGCCTGCTCATGGACAAAACTTGCCCTTGGCATACTCTCAGTTTACCTGTGACATGCAGGATTAGAATGACATCCTGTGCTGCAGTTGCTTTCCCCTGGGAATTTCTCTGACGGCCAGGATGACTGTTTTTTTAAACTGCGCTTCTTGGATGCTACAGGTTCTCCCTGAATTCTAGTGCATTAACTGTCTTGTTGCTGACATAACTGAATGTTATCTTGCTTGCTTTTTTAAGAAGCAGTAAGTGAAAGGAATAACCCCCAAACTTTTCTTGCTCTGCAAAGGAACTGGCACTTTCTTTCTGAATGCTAGATTTAGGTCACTTGTTGGGTTAAGGAAGAGTTGGCAAGGAATGTGGCTATGTGTCATAGGAAAGCCTGGGAGACGCAGCACACGAACTGGACTGAGATGCTGTATAGAGAACAGCCCTGGAGAAACCATTAGTTTTACAGTTTGGGTTTTGATGCCTTCATTTAAGAAACAGGCTGAAGCATTGCAAGCACGTTAGTCACACCTGGATTTATATTTAACCTTGGTAAAGCTAATTAAAAATGTGTGTAAATGCATGCTTTGAAGTTGCATCTTTTACTACTGCTGTTTTTTAAATATATAATTTCTTTTAGCCAGCACTGTAAGGGGGTGCAGCTGTGTGAAGAAGACAGCACAAAGTAGTCAGATCATGGCTTAGCCCCTTGGAGAAAACGGGGTTATTTTGTGTAATAGGGGTAAATAAACGCTAACTCGGTGTGGATCCTGCTCTTGCTTGTCTTTGTGTAGTCACTGTGTAGTGTCTTGTAAAGCAGAGGCAAAATGTGTGTGATGTCTTAGTGTTAATGCCACATTAAGATAGTATCAGAGATTGTAAATGATGATTCCCAAAGGGAATTGGAACCTCATTCCTGAAGGGTTGAGCAGCTCACCAGTAGTGGTCTCTGGGAAGGTGTCACGGTTTGCTCCTGCAGTCTCCCAAAAGTACTTTTGCCCTTGGTTCACCCCAAAAAGCTCTATGTTTAGTGGCCATACAAGCTCTTCACAAGTGAGTTGTAATTCTTCCTGGATGGTACACTAGCATGTAGGGCTCAACTATTAAGTCTGTGTTAAGTTTTTACACCTTATGGAATAAAAATTTTATTGATGGATGAGGATGTGTGCTTCATTTTAATTTTTTTCTTTTCTTTTATATAAATACAGTTTTAAAGCCGTAGTGAGGAATTATGTGTTTTGGACATGGAAATCCATTTACTGTTTATGGAAATCCTTTTACATTGGACCAAACTGAACTCATGCTAATGCCTGAATACCGTAGTTCAGTTTAGCACCATGCCACCAATAGGTGACAATTTAGGGACTGCAAGGAAAATAGAAACATATCCAAGTGAAGTGATAATGGTCTTGCATTCTTACAGCACTTTTCAACCAAATAACTTTCAAAGCACGGCTGCAGATTTTCTCTAGACTGACTATGTTGGATGTTGTAATGTAACACAGCACAAAAGTAGGACTTGGGTAGGGATTAATATTCAGCCTCAGTGTTGTGGCCTGAGTTTGGGAGATTCCCATTTCATTGGGGAAGTAGGAAAGAGATGGGGAAAAGTGTTTCTGGGACAATATGACTTTGAAAAGGCTGGGGTTTTGAGGCTGCTGAAAGGTTTGAAGCATTAAAAAGTTTGGGGAGATGGATTGGCTGTCAGAGCTGCATGGCAATATTTATTTAGTGGCTTCATAGTGTTATCACATGGATATCTTCTTCACATGTGATGCAGCAAGGAGCAGCTGCTAGGAAGGCACAGCAGCACATGGAAACAATTTAGGGCCAGAAGTGAATTAATTAAAACCGCCTGGGGAGAAGACCTGGACTTCTGAGAGTCAAGAGATCTGTGGAAGCATTTGCCCCCCATACAACAGCAGTTGTGAAAGAATACTCTAATACTAAGTTACAGCAGGCAAGGGGGGAGTGAAATGAAGCTTAGAGAATATTTTCAGGGAGATGACAGTAACTCCTCACTTATTTATGGTGCTTGTTCCCTCATCTCAAAGGTAGAAGAACTAGAAAGGGGATCCACAAGTGGAAAGGGATTTGGAGACACTGAAAATGTGAGGACTGTTCTATTTATGTCTTGGTGCAACTGGGGTTGATGTGGAAGTTTAACAATAAATCCTCACAGGATTGAGGCTCCATTCTGGCAGTGAATAGGAGGATATTCGAAACAGTGGGTGGAGAAGGGACACTTTATCTCCAGGGTGGTTTTGAAAGCAAGGGGGGAAAGAAATTAGTGATTTTACGTTGCATGTAATTAACTTGAAGGGACTTGCTGCTGGCAGAAGTAATTGAGTACAACCAAGTCCAGGAGGATTCAGAAAAGATTGAACATTTATATAAATAATGAGAACAAATGCATGAGATTCAAAACACAAGACATTAGTTTTTGAGATTTAGGCATAAAATAAACATGTCCTGCTGCTGAGAAGAGTCTTTTCCTGTAGACTGGTTATTCTGAATGTTATGGGTGTTATTTCTTCACCTTCCTCTATAGCATCTGGCCATTGATAGAGGGGGTAAAAGCTCTAGTTTAGTTTAAAATGGCAGTTATTATGTGTGGCCGTTAATAAATTTCTGGTTCTGATTTGTTTGCAGAAAATGTTTAATGAGGCAGAATAAGATTGAACACCGGTGCTTACCAAAAGAATCATGAGGACTTTAATGCCCAGGAGGTGTTGGGGCTGTATTGCCACATGTTAGAGGAGTTTGGTGTGGGCTGGTTTTCCAGCAGCCCTGCAACCTCCTCCTGGTTAAGGAGAACTCTAGGTGCTCAGATCTTGCTCTTTTTTGTGTGTGTAAAGCAAAAGTTTGCATCTGTGCAGTTTTAGACGAGTAGGAATTGTGTGGGTTGCCCTTTGCTTTACCGCATTCAGCTTCACAATAGCTGCTTCAAAAATGAGGCAGCTTGAGCAGAGCAGGGTACTCTACATGTGAGCTCCTCAGACCTTTTATGCAGTGGAAGAACAAAGTCCTTTGACTTGCTTTGTTACCCTTTATTTATACTTTGCAGAATTGTTTGCTTTTTGTTGTCACTTCCAATCATTGTGCTGAAAGATGTAATGTTCTGCCTACTGTAACCCTTCAGGTCTTTTCTCTGATCCGCGTGCCATCGTGGGATCTCTGAGGGTAGGATTTTCAGCAGATTTTTTTTTTGGCCTCTCACGTTTATCTCCATTTAGTTGCATAAGCCATCTGTTGCACATCAGAGTGTAGCTCGCCTTCAGCAGGTTTGGCAATGAAAATGAGGTTTTCGTAGCTCCACCTCAGGTGTGAAGCTTTGTGCCACTTTGCATGGTGGCATTCAGTAACGTTTTGCTCTGCTAGGTTGCAGACTGATGGAGTTCTGACTTTTTCCTCTGTGCCACCTCTATGCCTGTCCTGCACATGGCTATGACACCAGCCAGCAGTGCTGCCCCTGGGCCACAATGGCACTAAGGAGGTGTAGGCATTTCAAGTGCTTTTGTGGAGTAATCCTTTTATTATAGTGTATTATTTAATCTATTTTTTCTCTTATATTATTCCCACCTCTTTTGGTCTGAAAGAAGTTTAAAGGAGTATTTTCTTTTCCCCTCCCACCCCTCAGCTGCTTTGTACAGTTGCCTTTCTCCTTATGGAGACTCAACCTTTCTTCCAGTCAATAACTGTTTCTTCCTTTCTGGGGAGTCCATGGGCTCTTTGTGGAAGTAAAACAACATGTTTTTATTACAAAGTGGCATTTTCCATTGAAAGATCTCAGAATGATTGAACAATGTGGAATGACTGAATGCTTTGAGGTAGCCCTTGGGCTTCAAACTGGAGACTTGTGTTAGATCTCATTAAACTGCCAGATCCCAGTGGCTCCTTGTTAGTATCTCTAAATCCTAAAGCAGAAATCATGTTAGAGCTATCTAGGGTTTTATTCCCTCCTGAATACAGTTTATGCCCCACACAAGCTTGCATGTATTGAATAAATTGAGTTTCTGTTTTGACTCAATCAAGTGCAGAATGTCCTTCAGTTGTTTAGAGTATTCCTGTGGATAGAACTTGTCAGATGAGGTTTAACATTTCAGAGCTGTGTTGATGTTGGGATGGCGAACAAGTCAGTACACCCATCTGGATTAGCTGTTGTCTGCAGTGCAATAGGGATTAATTAACTAAATGCTCCTGAGGTGCATTTGGAACCTGGTTTAAATATTCCACGCAAATACAGCAAGAAAATTACTAAGAAGATATGCCTCTGCTTTTGTTTGCTTGGCTTGTAGTAATCTCTGGCTGTACCTCTGATGCATTTTGTGTTTATTAGAGTAGAAACCCTTTAGGGCATGGCCAGTGACTTTGGTTTGGAGATTGATGCTGCTGTTGGAAATGCCCCATGAGTAACAACAACGTGTTTCACTTGGAAGGCAGATCTTAGGCCTTTGCATTCCTCCCGTGGAGTGCTTCGGATTGATTCTGGCTGTGCTCCAGACTCCTGGCTCCCTGGAGCAGAGAAAATGTGAATGAACTGTTGCACACTTACTTAAAGTACGAGGCATGCAGTCTTCCCACAAAAACGGGCAGTTGGTTCGGGAAAACATCAGGTGGTCAGAGAGAACAGGACAGGGAAGAGCAGAGGTATGCTATTAACTCCTGGTGGGTAATTAAACAACAACCCCCTCAAAAAAGAAGAAAAATCAAAACAACAGACAGCAAATGTGGCCAACTTCTGATTTATGTGGCCTTTTTTTGCTCTTTTTTCCCCCTTACTTGTAAGCTATACTTATTTTGCTTTCTGACTCAATACTTCCACATAATTATGTGTTTTGATTTGTGTCCATTGCCTAAGGATTTCGGTCCAAGTGCAACTCAGCATTCTTAAACCAAAACACAAATATCTGCAGAGGGCGTGGGGCCAGCTCACAACATTTGTGCCAGGGCAGAAGGAGAGGGTTCATGACTGGTGCCATAGTTAGGAGAATGCAGTAATTTGTATAAGTGTGCAGTAGTTTACTTGTCACACGCTTCTGTTTGTCTGCTGAAACGCAGAATTTCTCGTAGAGAAAATACCTGTACAACTGGGACAAGGATGTTGCCATCGCTTGCGGACACATGTGTAGCCAAAAAGAGTCACTCCGTGGCTCTGTAGGGGTGTGTGTGTGCAGGAGAAGAACACCAGGAGATACCGTACTCTGTCTCTTGTGATGTCTAGATAATATAGTAAAAATGCAGTTTGGCCTGGACTAATGTTTGAGTTAATATTTTTGGACTCTTTTAGCACATAAATAAATATTCAAGCTGGTAACACTTAATATTAGGAAGTATTAGCTTCCTATTACTGCTCTTTCTACTCAGACCCGACCCTGGAGAGGCCTCTTAGTTTCAAAATAGAGGGTAGGAAAAAGCACAGCCAAGGAAATGAAGTTTATAATGCAGTGTAGGTATGTTTTCATGATGTGGTCATAAAAGTGGTTACTGACTGCTAACCTATTTCTTTTTGAAAAGCTTAGAAAAAATTGGCATTAGAGATTGCTCACAGTAATTATTATGAGACATGTAACAGCCTTTCTTGGGTATTTGTTGTTCCACAAAAATACCTTGTTACCAGTTCAGTTTACTTTAAAATATGAATCAGTCTTCTGCTAAGTATTTTCTTCTCTGTCAGAAGGCATTTCATCTCCCCACACCTACAAGTTTAATTTCCAGCTATTCTTAGTATTACTAATTTATCACTCTTGCCTTGTTTTTACACTGGATGCAGTGGCAGTTTACACTGATTTCCTGAGTCGGTATAAACTTAATTTCTGTGTACTGTTTGAGCAAGCTTTACAGTGTGAAAGAAAAGCCAACAATACAATTAGGATGAATAAAAGCATTTTGGGTTATGTAATATGCATTCATGCTACTATTATGCAACAGAATTACTTCTTGGGGCATCCTTAAATCCATTTTGAGTTTAGCACTGCTGCCTCATACAGGACCTTCTTTGTTTCTACTGACTGAGCAGAAAGTGATGATGAGCTCCACAGTTAATTTCAAGTACATTTCTGGAAGGAGATAAAACATAGTATGACTTTTCACAGGACAAATATTCTGTTGGTGGTTAAAAGTCATGATACCATATGAAATCTGTCCAACTATATTAGTGGTAATATCAATCATCCCCTCTTTTTGCTGTGCTTGGTGTTTATTAAAAAATGACAGCGTATTTTAGCATTTTTTCATGAAAGAAACATGGCAAAGGGCTTTGCTGACCACTGTTTCACAAACAACATTTAAATAATAGCTTTCCTCTGGCATCTCTTAGGGTAGGCGTAGAGTTGTCATTTTTAACATCAAGGCAGCTTATAAATATTGTATATAAATACAGAATTTGCTGTGCTATGAGATTGAACCTCTCAGTATTCCTCAGATGGCAGGTGCACTGTACCTACCCCTATAATCTGTAATGAGAATCACTAGAAGCTGTTTCAGACTCAGGTGAAGTGTTTGAGCTGTCTGCCACCTTTTATACTTGTTTTCTCTGCTCAGCACCTCTTCTTTTCTCCCTTATGGTTCCCAGTAATGGTTCCTGGGTGCTTTGGCACCTCCAGGATTCCAGGGCAGACTGGAAGCTGTGAGAGTGCAGGGAAGGAGGAAAAGGAGTTAAGATAAAGGCTGTGAGCAGAAGCAGTAATTACAATTTCTGGGGCACAGGCGAGCTGCACTAGCTGCCTTTACCTCCTTAGGGACCCTCTGTAATCCATACCTGGAAAAGCTGTCAGTAGTTTTCACAACTAATCACTGCCTGCTTTATGCAAGTCCCAGGAGACTTTGTAGAGCTCTTCTCTCATGGAGACACTGTGTAACACTTCCTTTGGCTCCGGAGTCAAAGACAAAATATTTTAGAAAATGAGCTGATTGTACTGTCAAAATGGGCACTAAAACCCATTTCCTTGCCTTCATCCCGGTGCTCTGCTCACTTAGCTGTTTATTATTTTGACTATTTATTTACTGCTTGGTTTGGAGATTGGACATTTTGGTGTTTCTGGGCACTGAAGAGAGGAAGATACTGAGTTTTACAGATAATTTTCTTCTAATACAGAAGGGCTTTGGGAAGATACTTAGTACGGGACACATTTATTTACTGGATTATAAGAGTGTTTCTAGTAAATGTCATTTGATGACAGATGTAGACAGTGTAACCTCCAACAATGTAAGATGCACATGACTAAGAGTCTTACCTGACTTACTGGTTTCTTTTTCTTGCTTTCCAGTTTTAAATTAGGAACTTGATAAGCTTCAGTGTCCAATCAAAACCACCACAAGGAGTATTTCATAATACAAGTTATAAAATTAATACATCCCTGGCATGCCTAAAAGAGAACAGGGTTCTGATGAACTGCAAGTCTGTGAAACACGACAAACAAAAAAGAAACATCAGTAATCTGATGTTTCAGGTTCAGTTAACTCAATGAGGACACCAAGTCAGACAAGAGAAGACGGTGAGAGGCCTTATATTGATTTTGTTAAAAGTCTTTCTAGCAAGAAAGGTGAGAGGCAAGATGAGAGGGAACTTTTTGTAGGTAGGAAATGATGAGAAGGTAAGTGCATAAATTGTACGAGGTAGAGATGGAGATTTGGAGCTGTTCAGGTGATTTCTTTTTCTTTAAAAACCTTGTATGCTGCACAGTGAACCTCTTGGGTGGGTTGATTCTCACTGAATAATATAGCTACATTCCTTTGCTGCACAGTTGCTTCTGAGTGGGTTAATTCAGAGCAGGAATTTCTATGTTCCCATGCCTCGATAAGCTCCACCATTTGTAAGAGCTGCACAATGCCATTTTAACCTAGACCTCTTTGTAGATCCAGTTTAGTAATGCAGTTGCTAAAACGCCTTTAGATACATGCAGGGAGAGGTGATATGTAAATTAGGTTTCTTTACTTTTGCTTTGATTCATCTAGAGCTGGTCCCACAAAATTCACCGATATCCAAATGAGTCTAAATTTGCATCGCTTCAGAAGGTGTAAGAATGCACAGCTCAGCACCGGAATGCCTCTTGTTTGTTATTTTCCCCAGAGTGCCTTTAAGTAGCTGCAAGGTGCCCGAGTGAAAGGGTTCTAACTGAGCAGCAACGTTTGTGTAAGAGGCTTTTTTCCTTTTCTCTTTTTCCCTCTGAATCTGCCCCATAGCTTTTCTGACAGTTTGCCAGTGCTTCACACAGATACCAGCCAGGCTGTGAGCGCTGAGGAGAAAACGAGAATGCCTTTTGTGTCACGATCATGGAATTAATTGGTCCTGGAAACTCTGGGTCGCTGCCAAGAATGGATATTTATGTGGCAAGAAAGGAAAGGAGAAGGGCGGAGCTTTGGGAAATTCAGGAATACTCCTTTTAGGAGCTTAGGAAAGAGGTTATAAACTTATTTTGGCTTCTGAGTTTGGTGCAGTCAGCATGCAGAGTTCCGGTTTTGCATGTTTTTTTTGTTTTAATGGGGTTTGTCTGTTTGTTTGGAGGGGTTTTTTGGTTTTCTTGTGGGTTTTTAATTTGGTTTGGTTGGTTGGTTGGTTGGTTGGTTTTGTTGTTGTTTGTTTTTTTAAAAACAGTATCCAAAATGAGGAAATGGGAGTTAGTGAAGTGGAGAGAGTTCTGTGGAGAGCCCTGGTGTAATTTTATTTCATTTCATTTCCAAGTGCACTGTCAGATAAAAGCAGCTGCCTTTGTCTGCAGGACATCCACCGCTGGCCACCCAAGCCCTGCACTACCAGCCACACTTTCCTAGGCTGGAAATTCTGCTCCAAATTCAGAGTTTTCCCCCATGCATACTGTTTTCAATGCTGGCAACTGAGCACAGAACACAGTGGTGGGATCTGCAGGGCTCTAGCTCTGCTGGGCCCACAGAACTGAGGGCAGGAGGCAGCGGGGATGGGAACGGCCTGGCCCAAAGACACTTGAAATACTTGTTGACTCCATTTGATAAGATTAGCCCAGACACTGCTATGTGGCATTGTTTGGGCAAAATCACCACTTCACAGAGGGTTTTTTTGTTCGACAGTCGTGTGGTGGAGTTGGGAGTCAGTACAGATGAATGCCAGCTGCTGTGGGTCTGCCTGTCCTGCACCCACGGCACAATCCCGCTTCCTGCCACTCAGTTACAAACTCTGTCAAGGTCTTTGTTGGAAGGAAACGCTTTGTGAAAAAAAGTTGTTAATGTCTTTGCAGTTGTTCCTTACCAAAATACTTTGCTAAGACAACTAAACAACTTCTGTTTCATGTCTCTTACTGTTTTCTTTAATGATGTGTGTCTGCATGTTAAATGAAGGCTATTTTAGGTTTTTCTTCTCTTACACTGACATTATGGATGCTTATATTTTTCTGGAGCTTTTCAAGTTCAATCATTCCATTATTTGATTTTTTCCCTTTTTTTTTATTTCCCCAAAGGATGAGTGTAGATACTAAAGATGTGTGTTGGAGAACCTGTGTGTAAGGAAGCAATGTGAAAAAAAAAAGGTTAAAATCACAACGAGCATCTTATTCCTACTTTCAGAAGGTTAAAGCAGACTCATATTTAGACAAACAGTGACAATCTTGATTAGAGTGCTTTGTTTTCAGTTAACGTACAAGTTACTGCACTTCAGGCACTTTTATTCCAGCATAGGGTGCCTGTCCTGTCAGTTAATGAAAACAGAGTGGAAGACTCTTCATCTGGAAAAGCGGTAAGTTTCAAGGAAAGTGAAAAGCATTTAAAGATCAGTCAAAATTGCATTTAAAGTGTTTGTTAGATGCTCCTGAAAATAACTGCAGAATTTCTAAATTAAACAAATCTTCAGTGGAGTGGTAATGTTTCAAATGACTAAGCCTGAAGAATATTTGATACCTCCTTTTCTTATTGTTCATCCTAGTTGTTTTAGTATTTTTTTCCAGTCTGCGTAATGGAAAACAATTAGATTGGTTTTGAGAGGAATGCAGAACTTGTCTTTACAGACAAGCTGTGGGTAGACAAGACTAGCACAATGAGATAAGAAAGACAATGGGAAGGATTCCATTGATTGATTAATTAAAAGAGATAATACATCTTCAAACAGACCAAAGGTCTGCTGACAAGGTGGGGGGTTTATACATTAGAAGGGAATTTTTAGATATTAGGCATTCTGGGAAGTCTGTACCTCTTGAGTACCTCAGCCAATGGGGAAAGAGAGAGGGAAACGCGGTCGGGAAACTAGGGAAAAATAGGATAAAAAGGAGGCTGCAACCTCCAAAAATTTGAGAGACTCCAGGGGAATGCCCCAGGGCCTCTCCCTTTATTCGAATAAAGTAAAGGGACTCCTCTGTCTCCTTTTTGGACATAAACCTCTGGTGTTTGCGGATTAATTTTCCTGACAGTTTCATTCCATGATTCTCACTAGCAGAATCTCAACAGATAATATTTGCATTGTAAAAAAACAGCAGAGCAGTGGGGGTTTTTGGGTGAAAGCAATTGTTTCCAGTGATATTTCTGAGATAATGACTACAGTTCTGTATATCTTTGTTTGGGTAGCAGCCTGGTTTTGTACTGATCAGAGTTTTAACTTTCCTTTTTATCTTGAGTCTCTAATCCCTCTTGCTAGGCTGTAGCATTAATTTAGGTGATAGTGGCGTTTATAGTTAATTTATATTCCCACTGAAGCTTAACAGGTAGTGTTTGGAGGAAGTTTTCCAGCCTGTATGTGTTTTGGTCTGCATGGAGCCCTCCTGTTTCAGCAAGAACTGTGTACATAGGTGATGTTTTGTGCTGTAGAGCTGTAAGACAATCACCTTAAAGAGAGTTGGGCCCCTCAGGAGGTACAGTGTTGGCCAGGGGTAAGTAAAGATGTTGGAATTACACTACATCAGTAAACTCACAACCTCAGAAAATAAGGATTTGTGAGGGTATCTCCATTTAATCTTTCTACATTTGCTTTTCAAAGATGCTGTCTGTCTTGTAGGAAGCTACCTGTTCATCACTTACACTTGCAGATTATCAAGTCTATAATGTGTTGCCTGAAAAATCAAAGTGAGATTTTAAAGGACGTAAATCAGACTGTGAAATGCCATATCTGTTTGTTTTAGAGGACCAAGAAAATGTTACCGAAACCCTGAGATGTTGAGGTCCCTGTTAGACTGCTGGATGCGGTGCTGAAGGAGACAAACAGGAGCTGGAGAGCATTTTTTGTTCTTTGGATGCACGAAACTGTGCAAAACTGGTGTCATTTATTGGTACCAGTAACAGTGGTCACCATGCACCCCTATCAAAAATTGCAAAGAGCTTTAGGAGCATCTTTTCATGGCAGTGAGTAGAGTGCTCCTCTGAGCAGAGAGCACTAAAGCAAACATGAAAACTCCTTTGCCTTTGGGTAGCCTGGTTGTGTCAGTGAAGAGATGGCCTCTTGATTAAATCCAGATTGAACAGTTTCCTGTTAGGATGAAACTCCGCCCACAAGGTCTTATTCCCAAAGCCTGTTATTGAGCTTGACTGCCAAGACTCTTTTCCTTTTAAATTTACAGGCAGAATTGCTAAAATAATACAAATCCAAGTAATCCTAGAACTCCGTTTTGCTTTGGTGGGATTTTTTGGGGGGTTTTGTTTCTTTTTAACATTCTCCCAACATGATGTCTTGGGGAAGTTGTAGTGTTGCAATTAATGGAGAATTTTGTGTGTGTATCAGTCTTGGAAGCACATTCTGCCCTTGTTTTGAATATACTCACATGAGAGAATGAGAGGGTTTTAGGTGACCTGAGTAAATATTCCCATAAACTATTACACTGTGAGTGGGGCAATCTGCTGGATCAAAAATTAAGAGTTAAATACAGTGGTGCAGACTTTCTTCCCTGTCTGAAAGTGGTTGTACTGTGTAACTAGTTATTTTCAAAAGTGTATTTTAATTGTAAGATGAAGAGTTAGCAGGAAAATTGTAATTTGTTGTGGTTTTGGTTTTGTTTTTGGGTTTTTTTGGGTTGTTGTTTTTTTTTTTTTTTAATTGGAACCGTTTTGCTTAGGGAAAATTTGAATGTAAGAGAGTTACATAGTGGTGACAACATATCCTGTTAATGTTTTTGTAATGACAGTGTCATACATAATTCCCTATACACTTTTAGTTCATTTTTGTAATTCATATGTATTTCCAGATGCACCTTTAAGTCAGATATATTACAAATTATATGCCTTTAAAAAAGCCATAAGATCCATGGAACAAAATGTAGCAATTTTTTTCCCTGTCTAGTCTGTTTTGTTTTTTTAAAAATACAGGCAGCAGGTTGTATTTTAATGTCACAGCAAGGGTTTGTTGGATCTCATTAAGCTGGGAAATGAGATAGCAGAGCTTTTTAATAATATTAGTGACAGAACTTTAGAATGATACTGAGGACATCTATATTGTTTAAAACGGAAAGGGATGTCTATTAGAAACAATTCCAAAGCAGTGGAAGGTAGTGATGTAAATAGGAAGTGGGTGGGGTTAATTTTTAATTATCTTATTAATAGATTATTTTTTCCTTTGTGTTTTGTCAGTATCTCGAGCCAGGTTTGTTAGTGACTGTCATTAACATGCTGTCTTCATGCCCTCAGTATCAAGGTGTTTGAGTAAATATTGGACATTTTTTATTTATAATCCCATTTTTAAAGCTTTTTATCCCACATACTTTACAAAATATGATTTAAACGAGTCACAAAAATACTTTTCTGAACTGTCCTCTAAATAATGGCAGAATTTAAGGAAATGTTCTTTTAGACTCAAAGCAGGCTGTAAGCATTTGAAACAAATGCTGTTTAAAAAACATACCCACACACAATCCCAAACCCTAGATTTATGGACAAATAGCATGCCAAGTGGAAACTGTAAGAGAAAATTGGAATGTTAGAATGCCTTGTTTCCGAGATGAGTTTGACACCCTCCTTGCAAAAGTATCTTGAAATGTTTTTGCACCCAATGTGTTCTGACTTTGGGTCCTGTGTGACACCCCAAAGTTGGTATTTTCAGCAAGGGAATCACAAATGCCAGTGCTTAAGTTATGAGGAGTTTTCATGTTTAATCAGAAGTTAAATGAAACACTGAATTATCATGTTCATTCCCTTCAGTAATATTGCTCTTTGTGGGATAACAGATTGTCTTTTAGATAATAATATATGGTAGAATCATGACTTAACTTGATAGTGGTCAGACTGTAAAATATTTTTTTGAGCATGTCAGAGAAATGTTTTAAAATAGAGTTGCTTAAAAACTCCGTTATTTGATAACGTTATTTGCTCTCCGTGCTTGGAGAGCACCAAAAGTTGACAAAATCATTTAGTAACTGGTGGTGGCCAATTCCTTTGAAAAGATAGGATTTAATCCATTGGAATCTGTGTCAGGGATCTGTCTCCTGCCTGATTTTTGCGCTTTGTTTTTGTTTCCTTTTGTAGGGTGAAGGAGACCAGTTACCCCCAGAGCACACTGTCAGACAGTATGAAACATCCAAGATCAGGGCTATAAAAGCTGGAACCTTGGAGAAACTGGTGGAGAACCTTCTCACAGCTTTTGGAGATGCAGATTTTTCCTACATCAGCATCTTCCTCGCAACATACAGGGCCTTTGCTTCTCCCAGGGCAGTGCTGGAACTTCTCCTGGACAGGTAAGAGCCACTCCTGTGCAGTGGAAATGGAGCCATCATTTACACGACAGGGGAAAGGAACTTCTTCCCTTGCTTTTAGTGGGCATGGATTTAATAACCTGTTGTCAAGAATATGGCAAAATCCAGAATTTCAGCATAAATGTACAGTCTATAAAGGCATTGCTGCTCACATCCCCACTCTCATCAAAGCATAGGTAAGGAAAGTGTGCCATGTCTGGCTGCTAAAGAACCCAGCTGGACCAGCACAGCAAAATTAATACTAGTTTCCCCCAAAAAATCCAACAGAATGCATGGGCTGCAAAGTCATACCTATAATAGATTCCAAAGTTTTGCTGGATACCAGTATTTTCAGACCTTGTTCTTCTGTTTGGGGTCTGCTGATTTGAAACAGAGATTGTACAAACACAAGAAAGAATTTGCTCTCCTGTTCTATTACATCACATGAATATGCGGCCATAAATTTTTGCAGACAGCCCAAGAACTGGTGAATGTTATAGGAATAGCTTTTGTGGTCAGACTGTTAAATCATGGCTGCTATGTCTGCATAAATGCTTGGAACACTCAGCATTAGTTTCTCACCCTAAATTCTAACTGAGACATAGCTGGGTCAGGGGTGGTCTTATTTTGGGAGTCTCATATTTGTTGCACTTTCAAAATCCGTGATTCATGGAAATGGCATGAAGTAATTAGAACAGAGAAGTGGCATGAGAGCTTCTAGGGTTTAGTTTTGGCTCTCCCACTAGGTAGATAAGGAACAAGGCATGGATAAAGTATCTGTGCTTTTCTTTTCTATCTGAAAAGGATAATCCTGTCTGCTTTGTAGGAATGCTGTCTGGCTCCATTAGTAAAGATAGTAACGATAATAACCTGACAGTCAGGTAAGCAGTCAGCTGAGAAAAGAGCAGCCGTCCTGGAGAGCAGATTTGGTTACAGTTACATTGACTGCTCTGTGCTTTATCTCTCAGTCTATCCTAATTCTGGTTCAGAATGTGAGGAGTGATAAAAATTGACAGTGGATACGTACAAGAATATAAAAATGTTGAGGCTCTATGGAAGTTGGCCCTGCCCTCCTCCTCTCACAGTGATGTAAGGAGGTGAAAATGTCAGGAGAGGGCAGGAAAGCCTAGGAGAACTGTCTCCATAGAACAGAACTCTCTTTTCTGAGCCCAGTTTTGATCTTGCTGGCTTGTGTACCTCTCTGAGCAACTTACAACATCCCCTTCTGAGGAGCGGGCTGCCTGACCTTGTCAGCATCGTCCCCAGCCTTTTATAATACAGGAGAGGATCCACAGGAAATCCTAGGAGGTTACCACTTCCTTCCCCTCTCACAAATCTTAGGAGTGTAGTGCTTAAGAATCCATGGGTGTTTCTCTTGGCTTTTTGTATATCATGGATAATCTAGAATTTTATGGCTTGGGAGAAAATATAGATTAAACTTAAGCTATAAAAGTTAGGATGATATACATGTAGCTGAGGAATATGGACTTGTGAAGAAAAGCAGATGTTACGAAGAAAAAAACTGAAAAAAAGGTGGATAGTAATTGATTTTAACCAGCTGAGTTTTCATCTCTAGATTAGCTGAGAGTAAGTAGCCAAGAGTCTGCATTTTTGCAATTTTGTTTTTAGTGATACCTGTTAATAATCAGAGTACAGAGACTAAAGTGAGTGTCAGTGCATAATTTGTGTTTTGTTTTGTGTGCCAGTGAAGTAATAATGAAAAAGGCAATCTCTTTAAAAAAGAAAGAAGCAGCTCAGTTTTGGCATTTGTTGTCAGTTTTAGTTTCCTCTGAAGAGCTTGAGCCCTGTCTCTTATCCTTGGGGATAGAGCAGGGTTGTGGAGTAAGCGAACAATTGGGAGTAGCAGTGCTGAGCTCTTGTTGTTTGGTCCAAGGGAGAACAGTGATGTGACCAGATCAAAAAAGGCCCTTGCAGCTTTTTACAGGTGAGCAGCTCCTTGGGAGAGAGGAGGGAACAGCATCCACATCTCCCATTTGCAGGATATTTTATTTTGTAGAGACATACTCATTGGAAAACTTCCTCCGTAATGTATTTGTGGAAGCTGGATCACCCTCAAGCCCAGTGCATTCAGTTTGTGCTGGATTTGCTGTGGATACAGTGCTGCAGAATTGTCTGATAAATGTATTAGACTTACACAAACACAGCTTACACAAACACAGCTTACACAAAAAGTCCTGGGACTCTTGGGAAAATGTCCTGGGAAATGTACATATCCTATACCCTAAGTGTGTGGGGATACCTGTTGGTCATTTGATGCTGTCTGCGGAGTATCCTGTCCAAGCAGTGCAGTACTGACTGAATTTGGGGCAGGAAGCATTTATGGTGTCCAAAAGCAGGTGAGGTGCTCTTCCCTAAGTCAGGGAAGCAAATAAAAAAGCTGATGCTGTACTTAAGAGAAACTTTGGTTTCAGAAACTGTTGTAAAAATCTGGTTGTTGTATTTTTTAATTTTCTTCCCTCTGGGACTTCGCATTACCCTTTTGCTTTTGATTAAATTTGAGACAGGAGCCCTATTAATTTTTTAGCCAGAGTCAGCCTGTAGAGGTTTTCTTTTAAGATAGATTGGAAGTCACTAGACAAAATCTTGAGCATAGGCTGGGATGTTGAGACGTGAGTGGGACGACTTGTGTTTCCAAAACTATTTAGGAGTAATTGAACATCCACATCTCTTCAGCATTCATGAGAGTTTGGCATCTAAGTGCAGCAGACAACTTTGGAAATCTGCCAAGCTTTTAACACTGTACCTTCTGATATTTTCTAGTTGTTTGGTACGAGTGGGCAGGGAGAGTTAAAAGAAAAAGATCTTGTTGGTGTTTTGATGTGGAAGTTCCTGGAGGGAAGAAGAGTGGCTCCTCCTTCCCCTGGGTGTGGGGATGCAGTGTGGTGCCTTCGGTATTCCCAGGGAGATATTACAAAGTGTGATGGAAGCCAGAGTTGGTTAGCTGTCCAGATGAGGGTAGAGGGAGGCCAAATTCCTCTCTTGCATATTGTATTTTGCCTTGATAACCGTGTTCCTCAGAAGTGGAGCCGTGCTGTGCTTGGCACAGGCACAGATAAAGTAGCAACCAGTCCCTGTCTGGAGCAGTTTACAGAGGAGGGAAGTGAGACTGTTTGTGGGAGAGTTGGAGCTGGGTAATGATAGCAAAGAACACGTTAATTTTATGTTTCCCATTTGTTCCGTTTGCTGGAGAGTGAATGGAGAGGACAGGGGAGGCAGAGGGGGAGTGTCAAAGGAATGGGTCCTGCAGTAGCAGAGCCACACGTTTTGGGACAGCAGCTTTGTGGTGTTTGACTCACTGCTGTTCCTGTAGCATCTATTTTTTCTTCTCTTCTTGCTTTATATCAGGTGGCTTGTCTCCTCAGCTAAAGAAGTGGTTTCATTTCCATGACTCCATATGTGTAGGATTCAAACCACCTTATTTTTCCGGAGGATCTGGGCTTCCTAATTGCTTGTTTTGATGCTTACAAGCTTATTTAGGGCTTTGTTTTGGGGCCCTTGCAGAGACCACCTTTCTTTATTATTCCTGAGTTATTTAGAGTATTTTCCTACCTCTTAACAGAGATGCAGGGGTGCATTTTCCACTCTATTTTCCAGTATTTAAACATTCAGTATTACCCATTACATTCTGGTCTCATTTGCTTAGTCAGTCCCTTTGAGTGCAGTCTGAAAGTTCCCAAACGCTAAGCTCTAAAGTTCTGTGGGCTGCAGGATCCTTTTGTTGCTCGAGTCTCTTTTTGTATGCAAAGCATTCCTACAAGGCTGGGCAGTGAAAGGCTCTTTGTGCAGGAGCTGATGAGAACAGTGCTGGAAGGCTGCAGAAAGGCTGTTCTTTACATCAGTTGTGTCATTAACTCCTCCTAACCCGTATTTAGTGACCTGTTGTTCATGGAGAGATGAGAGATAGGCAGAGATTTACATCTGGCAACGTAAGGAAGCCTTATATCCTCCAGTTTTGCACAGAAAACTGTCTGCTCTTTATTGCCGTCTTACGGATTTCTCCTGTAAAACTCAGCTTGTCTCTCTAGTGCGATTTAAACACAAGTACCTAGTGTTCTGCAAAGACTTATTTAATATTTCATGCAATAGTAGGACATTGGGACTCATCTCAATAAATTTTCCTCAAAGAATTAACGGCAAGTTTTGAAAACTGACTATAAAAATTTAATTTTTATTAAAAAAAATTCCCCCAGCAGGGTGAAAGTGCCTTTTGTCAACTGGATAAGATGTGTTTTAGGCATCTAACAGAGTAGATGGCAGTGGAGAGTGAGCTCCTCTCCCTTTTAGCAACAGTGATGTTGCTGTGATTCTTACATACGAAGCCTTAGACCAATGCTTGAGAGGAGCATAAAACTACCATGACTTCCATCCATTGAAACCTTTCTGGATGAGTTTGTGACAGTTCTGACATGAACCTTCGGGACAGAAACAGCTCACTGTGTTCTCTCTATCTGATGTTACCAGGTTGTTGTAGCGCAAGCACTTCAGGATGCACTTGTTTTAACTCTTCAGATTAATTGCAGCTGTATAAACCTAAATGGATAAAATCAGCTTGTCTTATTCTGGACAGTGAGTAATTGTCCACCTTCATTAAATCTGCCTGTAAGGAGCCATGGAATCCTTAATGGATAACTATGGAGCTGTATATATGAAACAATGGGCACTCCCACTGAAAATGAAGTGCATGATTGTGCTTGCAAGGCAGAGGGTTGTGCCTTGTAGGTAAGAGACTGCCCCTTGGCACTGTTGGAGTTGTGCCCACAGTTCCCTCTTTCCCAGTGGTGTTTTTACAGCATCATGGGCTTTCCCTACTCATATCAGGAGTTTGGGCACAAAGTGAGCACTTGCCACCTGGGAAACCTTGAAGTAACACTTGGAGCTGTTAGGAATGTCAGGTGCTAGAGACACAGAAGCTGTATTGGAGAAGGTGGTTGTGTTACAGTCTTGATGCACACTGGAATATTGCCCTGGGAAAGGATGGAGTGAAAACAGGCAGAAGGGTTTTGGATCTTTGAGCAAAGACACTGTTTTGGTTGATTCCTTCTGTGTGCAGGCTGTTTCATATAAATTAGCAAATTAGGTTGGAAGATACTGGCTGTTTCTTTAGGATTTTTTCCCTCCTAAATGGAATAATCTTCAAGCTCCTTAGTTCTGCCCACCTGTTAAGATTCCTTGTAGTTTGAGCTGGAAGTGCTTTGTCGTTGTTTATGGTATATGAATCACGCTATTTGGGATTTTGCTTTTATTCACTAGAGTTTCTTCTAAACATCCGTCTCCTTTTTCAGGTTTGGAAACCTGGAGACCTCAAGCCATGGAGAAGTGGCAAACCTGAATTCCTTGGAATCTGAGATGGTACTCAGGGTGTAAGTATGTATTTGCAATTTGGAGCAAGCCCCAGGCAGGATTTGGTGTTGGAGGAGGATGTTGGAGTAGAGCTGTTTCCATTGAAAGGTCGCAGCACTGTTTGCATGCTTAAACAAGCTCGTGGAGAGGCCAAATACCAATTGTCTTGTGACATATCCAATAATACAATACAAGGATCTTTTGCAGGGAAATTGTTTTGGAATTAAACATGAGATGAATACATCTAGGCCAACATTTTGTTGGTTAAACAAACAAGGAATGTTTGTTTCCTCTGCCTCATCTGTGGCAGTAAGTGGTTATTGCTTATGAGTGATTGTATTGTCATTACAGCAGTGCCTGCAGAGCAAAGCTGAGGGTGACTCAGGCAATGTGTGTGTGCATGGATCTTTTCCATTAGTGCCCTGTGATTTACAGTGCTGTTTTTAGACTGAAATTTAAATTCTGAGGTCATCCTCATTTGCAAAAGAGGTAGCAAAGCTGTTTTGAACTACAGTTTAAATGAGAAAAAGGTGGTTTGGCTATCCTCCTAGGGTTTTATCTTTAGACATTGGGTGTAAAATGTGCCTTAGGTCATCAGCATTTGTACTTTGACATCTGTGGTTTGCATGCACTGTGGCATGCGTGGTTGTATTTGATTACAGAACGAAGATGCTTGATTCTTGTCAGCATTACTGGTTTTCTGTTCCTCTTGCCCCATGGGACTTGACATAGGAGCTCAACTCTCAGTCTTTCCTGGCTGGTAAAATATTTTGCTCTCATTTTGCCATGAGAACTCCTCAAAGAACAGCTGGTTGTTAAAACTTGGTCACAGGCACCAAGAAGGCAGCATTATGCCATAGGTAGAAGCAATAACACACAGCCAGTGGTTCCCACACTTCCATCCAGACTGAGCTCTAGGGTCTCTTCCAACTTTGGGCAAAGCATTTCACCTCGCCCTATCTCAGTCATAAAGCATGAGCTTTGGCCTTCATAAGATACACTTCTTGCAGAACAGCTGAAGGATTTATACTGGGGGTGAGGAATTAATTTCACCAGTATTAACCGTGGTGGGATTAATCTCCCAACTGCCTTATCATGGACCCAGAAGACTTCGATGATGAGATGGAGAGAAAAGGGGTGAAAGTAATCTTGATGTTACTTGTGTCACTTGGGCTTTGGGCAAAATGCATCAATTTTTAGTAATACCTGCAGGTGAGTGTGCAAGCAAATAACATTTAGTAGGAGAGTGTTTGTTTTGGTTGGTTGGTTGGTTTGTTTGTTTGTTTTTAGAGGAATTATTTTCCTACTGACATACATACAGTTTACCAGCCTGGTCAGTTGCTTCCTGCTGCATCAATGCTTTCTTCCCTCTTGGCTCGTAACACCTTTGCACAGCCAGAGGTGGACAAATGGATGGAGCCTGTCGTCCTATTCCTGTGGTAGCTCAACTTCTGATGAGTTTTCTGACAGGTTTTTCATTAATGTAGTTCAGAACATCTGATTTTAATCCTTTGGCCTTTGTAAGATACCTTTTATGTGTGAATTTGATATCTTTACTCAAATCCATGTCTATAAAAAGTTCAACAATGAAGTTGTTAACAAAGTTTTTTGTCAGGTATACATGTTTTAACAGGTCCCATATAAATATGAATTCGCTTTCCTTCCTTAAAAATTTCCATTGTTCTCAGTTGCTCTGGCTACTTCTCTCTTATATATGATTAATGGTATCTGGAAAATGTTTGGCTTTGTAGTCTTGTTGTGAAACATGTACTTCTGGTAGTTCAGGTTTTCTCTTGTCTGGGATAATTCCAATATAATTGCATTAGCCCTCTTTTCTAATAGAACAGAAACATGATTTAATTGTGCTCTTGGTTTTATATGACTTGGAGAAATAGGAGGAAGAAGCAGTAGAGCCTTGTTATTTCTTGCAATTAACTCCCTATTTCTCAGAGGGAAAATATCTCATGGGGGAAGCCTGTGGTCTGTGGCCTGAGACCTTCTGCATTCATCAGACTCCTGTTATGACAGCTCAGAGGCTTTAAAAAGCCAGTTGGGTCATTAGAAGTGGGGATGCAATTTAAAGCATTTCCACTGGTCTGACACAAAAAAACCCGCTGCAGTGTCGCAGTTGAGGCGGACGCGTGACACACACTAATTCTAACATAAAGTGTAGGCAAAAAGCATTTATTCTAAGAGTTAGTGTCATATATATATACACTTTTGTATGTTTATAATTTGTGTTAGTTGTCTATTGGTTGTTCAACTACTACAGTAGATTTATTGGTTATTTTAGCTACACTATACTATTGTTAGTTTTTTACAACATAGACATCTTAAGAATCTAAACAAAATGCTAGTTGCAGCCTTGTTGCTGTTTACTCTTTCTGTTGTTTTGAATTTCTTGCTTCTCTCGACTAGATTTCTCACAGGTAGAAATGGACTGTGCTGAGACCAATGTCAGACTCAGACAGGCTTTCTGACCTGCTGTTAATTCCCACACTGCAGAAGTTAAAAACAACTGCTGAAGGAGAGTTTATGACTCCATAAGTACCTCATGGAGCCTGAAAGAAGGAGGGGTAGCAAAAACTGAGGGTATGTGTGGGAGGAACATTGTCCTGTGTGGTGCACTCTAAGCCCACAGGTTTCTGCTTTCTATGCTGAAATTCTCTGTCCTTTTTGCACTTGTAGCATAGAGCTGTGATGTATTTTGAGGAGACTATCTTATGTAAATTATCTGAGTTAAAAAAAAAAAAAAGTGAATATTCCACACAGTGTATATGTAGCTCAGAACCTGCAGATCCGAAACTAGGGCTTGAGCACATTTGTGGCACAGCGTTGTTAGAGAGCCTTGTGGGAGCTTTAAACCTGCCCTTCTGTTCCCAGATCCTGCAGTGATTCCAGACTGCTGCAGTGATGTGTAGTTATTACTGACCCAAGATCCCTTCAGCTGTGTTCAGAAATATGCCTTCCTAGGACCCCTTCGGCCAAGGGGATTTTCTCCTCTTCACTTGAACATCATTCCTATCATTTTTTGCGCTGCTGGAGTGGTCAAAAATTTGTATTTTTCAACAGGGATCTGGCTTAATTACATCTAATATGTGGTTTAAACAAAGGTACTGTAGTTTTCAAAATACATTGGATCTTAGAGTTGTGAGTAAACTCATCAAAACCATCAAAAATGCTGTAAGCTTCAAACAACCTGCCTTTTTCTTTCCCTGTCAGAACCCACCTTAGCTTTTCATGTTCAGTAGCTTGCTTTCCGCACTTCTCATTACTTTCGGTCCGTCAGAAAGTTCATGATCACAAGTTACAGAAGAATAAACTCCAGAAAAGGTCATATATTCCAGCTAAACATCTGAGTTAGATGGACTTCAGCCTGTGTTTCCAGAAATGTGACGCTGTGTCTCTTAATTGTCTGATAAGAGAGTTGAAAGGAGTAGCTTATTTGACCCTCTACCTCCTGTAAGTAATTTTTTTGTTTTTCCTGTTATCATATCAACAAGATTGCCTTGTGCTGTGCCTCATTCTGCATGTTTTTGTGTTGAAGGGTGACAGGCTTCCCTCCTCCAAGGTTGTTGTTGTTGTGTTTGGAGTCTTCTGTGTTCTCTGCATGGCTTTTTGCTTAGGACCTCTGTTCACATTCAGAAAAATGTGTAACACACCAATGTGTGTCACAATTCAGAATAAAACGATATATACATTAAACACAAATTATCAGCATGATGAATATCACTAAGATTTAAAGAGAGGTCCGTAAAATTTCTACTATAATTCAGTTACGTTTTTGGCTTTTCAATGAGGTTGTATAGTTCAAATGTGTTGTTTGGTACATGTCACCTGATAAAAGGCAAATGAGGAAAGAAAGTAAAGCAAAAAGTAGTTCTTTCTCTTGTTCGTGTCTGATATGAAGGCTCTTTGCACCTTATCAGACAGAGTCATGGAAAACGTGAATGGGATAGTCACCTCCTCCAGATCTTCAGCACCTCTATGCATTCTGGGAAGGGGGTCAGCAAGCCAAGCAACTGATGCTGGGTGGGGCCTTCAGTCCTCCCCAAAAGTCCAAGTGTGCTGTCCAGGAGATAGAAACAATGCTTTTGGTGATAGAACCTATCACCTGATCTCTCTTTAGAGCAGACCAGTTCCTCAGTTAACTGTTAGCTCTGTTAAAAGGTTGGGTTTTCTATGCAAGGTGATCTGTGGAACAACTCATGCCGTTTTCCTCCTCTAGTGAAGGACAAGTGTTAATTTTGATTTCTGGAAAATCAGTCCAGTTCTGGCAGGCAGCTGGTCCCAAAGCACAGGCTCCATGAATTTAAAGAGGTGATGTATTAAAAGAGCAGACACTGCTTTCCCCAGAGGTTGACTTTGAAGACCAGGCTGAGGACTGGAACTGAGAAAGGAACATAAAGCCTTCGCAATCTAAAATATTGTAGCTGCTTGTACCTTCTGGGAGTCAGTGGCTCCGCAGTATCCTGAGATGTGTCTGGGTAGTGTGAGGGTCCCAAGCCAGGCCGTGGCACTGGGATCCCTTTCTAAGCCTGGGACACCTGCGGAGCTGAGGCAGCATGTCAGTGAGGTGCTGAGCTGGCTGCCAGCAGTTTTAAAGATTTGTGTCAGTGCAGTTCCCAGAAGTGATTCCTTCATGTCCAGACACACAAAAAGCTATCCAGGCTGGCAGTCCAGGCTTGCCTGTGATGTTTGCATTTGGGGAAGCCTAGTTTAATGTTAACTGAATCTAGTTCCTTGGAGACCTTACTCAAAAATACAGGAGTAAAAACCTGGGATTACCTGCAGGAAAGGCTTTTCAAGATGCAGACAATATTGCCACATTGGTCTGTGGACTTGGACCATGGTTTTTTGTTTGTTTGCTTTCCAGTCTAACGTTAAGTACTGCCATGGCTTTTGAATCCTTGAGTAACAGTAAAAAGTCCTTTCGAGCTGCCTCTTGGACTATAAGGCTGTGGTTTCCTTCTGCTACTGGGTTTGATTTGCTGGTTTGGAGTCCATTGGTGGTGCTTTCCCTCAGATGAATCACAGGCCACAGAAATGAATCAAAATACGTGGGGCTTTTTCACTTGTCTTGAATGTCAACTCGTAGTTGCATCTGCTTTATTATCAAAGTGTGGAATTTATTTGTTATTAAAACTTGGAATGTGGCACAATTGAAAGCCGCAGGCAAAGCAACTTGCAGCTAAACTGAAACCTTGTTTCATTCCACAGCATTTGGGGGAAATAGTTTAAATAGAGAGAATTAAGGAATTTTGAGTGACAGCATGGCATGTCTTGCATGTTCACCTCTTCTCTTCTGCATTAAAACAGCAAATACCAAAAGCTTCACTGTAGTACCACAGCATTTGGAATTTTTCATAGTGGCGAACAAACATTCACCCATGGCTTTTTGTGCATTCAGACCTTCCTGACTTAAAACCTTGTCTTTTGGTTCCTTCTGAACCAAACAGTCCCACTGGAAAACAGTGTGCACAGTTACAGCACTGCAGAAATAAAACTGGGCCTGAAATGTACTCCAGGACAAAAGACACCAAAGGAATGTGAGATAAATGGAAGAAAATTGGCTGGAAGCTTCTGATGCCTGGGAAATCCATGGTGGGGCGCAGTTAAGATGCATTTGGGAGAGCAACAATCAGTCATTCCAGTAAAGCAAATTAAGCTAAAACAACATCAGAAACCAGTGTGGTTACATGAGAAGCAGAGTCAAACTCAGGGCAGTGGAAGAGTGGGAGAGTTATGAAAACAATGAGAACAAAGCAGAAAAGAATAACTAGAAAGAAAAATAAGGATTGGCATCTCAATTAAAACAAAGAACAGCTAGCAGAGCTCTTCCCTTAGTGGCTTCACGCGTGTCCTGGCAAAAGTCTCCCATATGTTATTGAACAAGTTTTTTCCAAATCAGAAGGAGCTGGTCGTTTGCTGGAAGTCATCAGAATGGTATTTATAAACAAACTGGGTGTGAGAAGCCACCTTTGCAGCAACCTTTCCTTGTGGTTTACTTACATTTTACCCCAGATTTAACAAGAAAAAGTGAGAAAATGCAGATGATTTAATGTATTCTGTGTGAGCAAGCCTGAGAGTTACTGCCTGGACAATGGAGGAAAGGGAAATAGCCATCTGTAATGAGTATTTTCTCGATGGACTTAAGTATGCATTTGGCACATTACAGCTAGTTTTGTGCACATTCTTATAGAATTTCGTAAGAAATCAATCAGTTAACCTCTTTTTGCAACTGAGGTTACCCTTATTCTTCTTAAGTGTTGAGATTCTGTTCTCATTCTTTAGAAATAATTGTGGTGGGAAGAAAATGTTGCTTTTGCCTTTTTGGTCAGAAATTGAGGTTTAACATGGGACAGAGTGGCTGGACAGTGGCCAGGCAGAAAGGGACCTGAGGGTACTGGGTGACAGCTGACTGCGCATGAGCCAGTAGTGTTCTCGGGTGGGCAGGAAGGCCAATGGCACCTAGCCTGTATCAGAAATAGTGTGGCCAGCAGGGCCAGGACAGGGATTGTCCCCCTGTACTCGGCATTGGTGAAGCCGCACCCCGAGTGCTATGTCCAGTTCTGGACCTCTCAGTTTAGGAAGGACTTTGAGATGCTTGAACGTGTCCAGAGGCAGGCAACTAGACTGGTGAGGGGCTTGGAGCTGTCGTGGTTTGAGCTGGCTACATGCCAAGCCCCCACGAAATCTGTTATTTTGCATAAGGGGTATCAATGATATTGAGGGAAACAAAAGTAATCTGCGAGGCAAAACAGGCACGCACTTGGGTACATACAGTGTAAAGAAAGTTTTATTACTAACAGAACTAGAGTTAAAAGAAATTATAGAAATTAAGGCAATAATAACACACTCTCTTCTCTTCCATCCCCCCTCTATTTACCAAACTTGCACAAAGGATG
>VZRR01001444.1:690961-770227 GCA_013398015.1 Oreocharis arfaki | reverse complement strand
TTCTCTCACTTCCACAAGGCTTGAAACATGCAAATTCGGAAAAGCGCAATTGGCTAAAACTCACGTCAATCAACTCAGTTCCAACCCACGACAGAGCACAGGCCCTATGAAGAACGGCTGAGGGAGCCAGGCTTGTTTAGTCTGGAAAAAAGGAGGCTCAGGGGTGACCTTATCACTCTCTGCAACTACCTGAAAGGAGGTTGTAGCCAGGTGGGGCTCAGTCTCTTCTCCCAGGCAACCACTGACAGAATGAGAGGACACAGTCTTAAGCTGTGCCGAGGGAAGTTTAGGTTAGATGTTAAAAAAAAAATTCTTCACTCTTCAGTGATTGGGCACTGGAATGGTCTGCCCAGGGGAGGTGGTGGAGTCACTGTCCTTGGAGGTGTTTAAAAAAAGACTGGATGTGGCACTCGGTGCCATGATTTAGTTGATGAGGAGGTGTTAGTACATAGGTTGAACTTGATGATCTCAAAGGTTGCTTCCAACCTAGTTAATTCTGTGATGCTGTGAAATGCTGTCTTTAATTCCTATCAGATCCTGTCAGGAGTGTTAGAGTTGTCTTCCCAGTAGAGACAAGGCCATGCAGCATTCCCATGTGGTGGGAGGGTCTCATTTCCCACCTCCGCTGTGCCCTGCTGAGCTGACAGAGCTGTTGGACTTTGAGCTGCCACAGCGCCATCAGTTTCTGTGCAGCTCGTGGGCAGAGGGGGGTGGGTGAGTTCTTGGTCCCAGTTTGTGAACAACAGGCTTGGATACACTTCTCCACCTACCTGGGTAGGTTTTGGGGACTGAAACCTTTGGAGATGGGCTCCAAGCAAAGCTGGTGTGGAAATCAGAAGGCTTTCTGATAGGTGTGAAACTTGAAAGCATTATTTAGCAGAGCCTGGAGTCTGTGGCCAGCAGCAGAGGAGTTAAGCATTGAGAGTTTTTTGTATAGGCAGGAAAGGAAAAATTTATCGCTCATAATCAACCCATGAAAAATGTAGTCTGTGGTGTTTCTTTCCTGTCTGAGCTCTTGGAACGCCTGTTCCTATCTGGATCTGTCAAGTACAGAGAGTTTCTTTGCAAGGGGAGCAAATGTATGTAAAGCTACTGCAAGATATGGGCTAGTGTCCAGCTCATTTCTGGAAAGCTTCGTTATTCCCTGACACTCCAGTAAAACAGATGGGCAGCAGGAGGTCCCTAGGGCACAGTCCCTAGGGCACACTACCTCTTCTCTCTTTCCTATTTCCCCTCTTGACTGAAATGGTTTTGCTGGCAAAAATCAGTGTCTGTAACAGTTGTGAACTCTTCACCCTGCTCTGGGAGACTGTGTGTGTCTTAAACTCTGTTTATTCTTCAGCTTAAGAAAGTGGCCACCAACCAAGCCTCTGGAAACTGAGCTTAGTGTAGAGAGTGTGTGAATAATATTAGTACAAGAACTTGCGCTATGGAGAGGCTCCTCCTTCCAAATCATGGCTGAATTGGTAAAAGGTTGTAGGAATAGAGTACTTAGCCTGGCTTTTGGTGTTGGGACTGGGGGGACAATGGTTTGTGATGTGGGTAGGGAAAAGCAGCATGGAGCAGGAGGAAATGCACTATTTGGGCGTGGAGCACAGCACAGTTCTGCCTGCCTGTGGTGGGAATGAGAGGGAAATGCTGTGGGCATAGGGCAGTGGTGTTTGTGACTCCTGGTGCTGTTGTGACAGCATCATGGGTATGTGAGGGGCTAGAGAGGACAACTGAAACTGGAAGGGTGGTGTGAGAGCCTGGGAGCATCACTGGGAGCATTTACCTGTTGTGGCCTTTCCTGGCCTTGGGATGTGGACCTGGTCTGGCACTGTTGGCTGTGCCACAGCTTGCAATGAAACCTGAAATGTAGAACATATTTGCATGTTAATTTTTGGTTGTAAATACTTTTTGTAGCTCTGATGTAATTCCAGCATTTCTCCTGTCAGCAAGCTTAACCAAAGAATATTACCAACAGATTTCCAAATACTTTCATCGAAAATTCAAAGCTGACACATTATCAGAACAAGAAGGGAAAGAAACAACAGACTTAAATGGATGTGACTTGTAAAATGAAATCTGTCTGGTATTAAAAGTTAATTGAGTTTTGAGGAAAAACCAACACAGTTCAGATGAGACACAGAGAGTAGGAGGAACTCTCTTTATTGTTTCTTAACTGTTGGTTTATTTTGGATGCTGCTGAGCAGCTCAGTTAACCAGAGACTGCTGTGGTTTCCCAGATTGGAGCTGGAGTGTGCCAGTATTTGTACACAGCTCCAATAGAGAGTTTCCTGGGCTGGAAGAGATTTGAGATACAGGAATGGTTTTGGAGACATGGAAAGTTCAGGGCCTTTTTCTCAGGAAGTTTAGGTGTTTATTGTGCCTTTTATTCTGACATGAGGAGCTTAAAGTTTTAAGAAAAGTGGTTATTTTTTAGTAATTTTCTAGTTTTTCTATACTGAATTGAAAATTGTCAACAACATTGCAAATTATTTCTGGAAAAACATAGCTTAAATTGTCATTTTCTTACAAAATCAAGTTGAAATGATGATAAATCCCTGCAAATATAGGATCTAAGGGCATTCCCACAAGCTTATATTGTGCAGTATTTAAGTACCAAACTAATAGATGGGTGTGAATGAAAACCTACATAAACCAGGAAAAGCAGACAAACAGATCACTTTCCCCCGCTTCAGGCAGGGTGGAAACCACGCTGAGTCATCAGCTCTGCTTTCCCCTCATCTGCCTGTCTGTAGAAGGATTGTCCATGGGTTGGTGTCCTTTTAGCTGCACGTATCTAAGAAAGTCTGTGATAACTTCCCTGAACAAGATGTAGTGGTCCTACAACTCCTTGAGCATCCTTTTCCTGCTCTGCAAGCATGAGCAGGTCACCCTTTTTGTGTGGTGTAGTTTGACAGCCCCTCCTTGGTTTGGGCTGAAGATGAAATCAAGACTCTGCTGATACATTTTTAATCACTAAGATTAGCAGGATCGCTGTGTCTCCTAGGCTCAGCTCTCTTGGCACTCCCAGGTGGACCCTGGCATGGGCAGCCTTGTGCTGCAGTGAGGGTTTTATCCTCCCACATGAGGCAATCCCTCTCACAGTGTGTGCCTGTGGGGGTTAGCTTCAGGATTGTCTCCTTTTTCCTCCATGAAAGCCATGGTTTCATGAGCCGGCAGGCTTTGTACCAAGACTGCAGATAAGGAGGAACATGGCGTGGAGGGATATGCAGCTGGTCCTCAGACTGCAGCTCATGAAAGGCCCCAGAGGAAGCATTTGATTTAGCATTTCCACTGGAAAGGAGCCATGAATACCTTGTTTCCTCCCTGCTATTTTCCCACAGTATCCCAGGGAGTGGTTGTGGAGCAAACACTGAGCTTTTCCCGGTGGCCCAAGATGGAATGAAGAAATTATGTTGTGCTGTTGATGGTGTGTGTAATGTCTGGTGGTTGTTAAACATGGCCATGATACAGCTCAGCACAGATACTTCAGGTGGGCTGTGAATGTCTTGTGTGTTTGTTGTTCTGTTGGATGCAGGTACAGTCAGTTCCCTCTGGATGCAAACACTCTGTTCTCTCTGTTTGCTTGTAGTGAAATAGCATCAGTCTTACGGGCCTGGCTCGATCAGTGCTCAGAGGATTTCAGGGAGCCCCCTGACTACATGTGTTTGCTGAAGTTGCTGGATTATCTGAAGAACAATATGCCCAATTCTGACATGGAGAGCAGGGTGCAGAACCTCTTGAAGCAGTTTCAGAACCAAGAAGTAGAAACTGTTGGTGAGTTACTGTTCCTTCTCTCTTTCTGTCCTCCCAGACTGTAAGGTGCCCCCAGGGATTTATATGGAGTATGTTTCACCACCTCTCATGCTTATCAATAATTTTGTGAGGCTCACTAGTGACTTTTGTCTTGCTTTTTTGTTTTTTAAAAGGAAGCCCAACCTCTGTGTGAGGCTGCAGGCTCTGTGAGGGATGAAATAGTGTTACAGTGTGAGGTGCCTATGTCTGTTCATCCTTGCGTGGCTTGGGAAATCCAACACTTCTCTAATATTTAGCCAAAGCTTTGAGATTGCTGCAGCAGCCAAGTGGTTAATTGTCAGCACACTTCCCACGTCACTGAGTTAAAACACATAGATGCTCTTTAGCTGGGCTTCTCACTTAACCCCCCCCCCCCCACCCCCTGCCAAGAAAACCCCAAACAAATGAAAAACCGAATTCAGAGCTATGACAAAATACAGCTTGAGTCACAAGCTGTGTCCTGCAGCTTTTCTTCCTAGTTACCATCTTGTCAAAGGAAGTGTCTGTGGGTGTTTTTCCTATTGGAGTGGCTGGCTGCTGGTATCCAAGGACAGAGGAAAATCTTACGTTATTGGGGGTCACAGTCTGCTGGAACAATAGTGAACTGTAGTCACACAAACCTGACACATCCCCGTATCCTGGTCAGAAAGCTTCCTGTGGCCGAGCTAGGAAGTGGGGAGAGCTCACGTAGGGTGTGAATGAGAACTGGAATCAACTTCCAGCTTTGGTAGAGGGGCAAGAGGGAATAATTCATGCCATAAATTGTAAAGGAAATGCCAGAAAAAACCACTTTCATTCCATAAAAGTCCTGTCCGCCAGATGCTCCAGAAATACCGTGTCAATGCATAATACTGTGAAATGCCAAATTAACTCAGTCATGAACAGAAAAAGGAGTAATGCCCAGAGCCCAGGCCTTTATGGAGTACAGGTAAGGGAACAGGATGGCTAAGATGTCCCTAGTGCTGACCTTTCCTGGGTTGGTTCCCCCAGCTCAAACAAGGAAAAGTCATAAGAACTATATTTGAGTTCATCTGTTCTTCAGAGTGAACAGAAGTTCCCAGCAGCCCTGCTTTTGTATTTGTTTCCTCAAGTGACAGCTGAAAACGTTCTTTTTTGAGTCACAGGTGAGTCAATAGGAATGATAACATTTTCCAAATTGTGGAAGAATAGAGGCTGGTTATTAGAGTAAAATAAGAGGAGGGCAATGAAATTAAGCCATGGGGTCTGCAGAGAAGAGTTTTAGGATTGCCTTACTTTTATCAGAGCTCCATCTTTGTACATTTTCTTTCAAAATTCCTGATACATTGTCTGCAATCGTTGTCGATAATTACTGTCCCAAAGCATTCCTGCTGTGTTTTGAATTTTGAAATTTGGGCTCTAATACTGCAGCTTGATTTGGGTAATCAAACTTCTGTTCCCTGCTGCCATCAACCATGCCAGTAGATTAGATTGCAGTACCAGATAGGAAGATAAAAGCTGCTTCTGGCCTCAATTCTTGCAGGTTGAGCAAACAAAGCAAGAAGAGGCAGAGGTTGCAGGGTCAGGAGGGACACGTGCTTGCTCTCAGTGCAGTCAAGAGGCAGCCAGACTTTGAGAGGGCTGCATGGACCAGAGGGGTC
Source organism: Oreocharis arfaki (assembly GCA_013398015.1). NCBI lineage: Eukaryota > Metazoa > Chordata > Aves > Passeriformes > Paramythiidae > Oreocharis > Oreocharis arfaki. Next base: position 764,825 of record VZRR01001444.1, on the reverse strand, counting down.
CTAAGATGACGAGATACTTGAGTACAAGAGGATTCCAGCTTGTTGGAGAGTAGAGGAAACTCTGGTTACACGTCTACGGAGGAGAAAAACAGGGATGAGAAAACAAAAGGAAAATTTACACTGCACTTCAGGACCTGGTTTTAAGTATGCTGTGAGGTTTTATGTAGGGCTGCAGCTCAGTGGTGAGGATTTTCAGTTGAGTTTCAAGAGCTGAAAGGAAAAGGAGGTTTTACAAAGCCAAAAGGAGTGAGATTCTTCTGGCAGTTCAGTCCAAGTCCATTTAATTATGCAAATTGTTACAAAACAGACACGGAAAAGTAGTCCTAGAACAGAGGTGTCCTTTTACCACACTGAGCTCTGCTAATAAATTGTGCAATTCAAATGCACAGATGGAAATCAGCCTGTAGACATAACTTGTTACATCAAAACTGTAGCAATTTACATTGGTGATTATGTTTTGTTAATTACTGGAGGAAAGAACAATGACGTATTTTGAAAAACAATGATTCTCTATTACATTATCTGCTGTTGTTGCTTTAATGCTCTACTTTAACTGGGTATGGAGTCTTGCACAACATTTTGTTTTTGTAAATGAAATCTCACCAGTTGTAAACTCAGTACTTCGGTTGTTAGTCTTCGACAAGTCCCTATGTTTTTTCTCGCTCTTACGGAGTTACTGTTGCTTTACAGTAGAAGGGATTAGGATTTATTTTCAGAGAGTTTCTGTTTGACTTCCTTCTCTACCATGGGAAACAAGGGTGTATTTCTTGGTGTTTGAATTTTTTGTTTCCAGCTTCTGGGAGCCAAAAGGTGACATGGCAGCAGCTATGGAACCCTTTCCCTTCTGCACTGGGTCAGGTCCCTCAGTGAGGACAGTTCTGGTCTCTCACCTCCTCTCTGCTGCCCAGTGCAGATTTAAAAGACTCATTCAGCAGAATATTGTAGGTGCTCACTGTATTCCATTTCCTGGGAAAAATTCCCTGAGAGGAAAGGTGAAGGCTGCTAGAGTAAACTCTCTTCAATATAGCCCATGTAGCCACAAAGGGTGCGAATAAATCTGGTATCTCCTTTTATTTTTGGATAGAGGAGCATTCCTAATGCAGTATTTTAGGGGTATAACTGCAGCCTCACGCCTTTGTAGGTGGATTTTTTTTTTCAGATTATAAATATTGAAAAGTAGATTTAAAAAACTGCAATGTCAGTAAGGTATTTTTGTTGGCGTGGTGGTGATGTTTTTTCTTTCAGAATAGTTAGCAAATGGGTCAAGCCACTTCTCTGCTAAGATTTGTTCTCTCAATTTCTTTTTATTCCACCTTTTCTTTGCCAGTTTAATCTTCTGGTCATTTTTCTCACTCAAGTGGCACAGTGGGGCCATAACATCAGGCAGGCCCTTGGGGTGTTCTGCTGTGATGCAGTGATTTTGCAAAATAAACAAAACACCTGCTTTGATTCATTGTGTGCTGTATGAATTTACTGATTGTTGTTTTCCATTCTGGCCAGATGGGTTTTGTAGCACTTCCTCCAGTGACCTGGTTGATGGAGAGGAACTGGAGATCAGCAATCCAGAAGAATTCTCCTCTTTTCAAGACCACGTTGTGGCAGAACAGCTGACATACATGGATGTGGTATGTAGAGTATTGCATATAATATAACTTTAAATAAAATAATGTATGGGGTTTTTTTAAGTTATACTGCTATAAGTATAGGGTTCCAGAACGGGACTGCTGCTGGGAGACAGAACACAACTCTGTGGTTATCTCTGGTTATCCCAGCTGCTTCAGCCATTGGGCTTTTACTTCTGTCATTCTGAAGGATTTTTCTATCTTTTTTTTTGTTTTGTGTTTTTTTTTTAATGTGTAGCCTCTTTTGCAAAAGTTATTACTTGGCACTGAGAAGTAGCAGGTTTTGACTATATTGCTACCTGGCTTAAAGATGTCTAGGTACTCTGGACTGTAATGCTCTGATTTTGCTTTGTCTGTATCAATCTCCTTCTGAATATCATTATATAAAAAAAATTTATCTCAGTTATGCTGCTCATATAAAGGTGTCCCTTATTTTCCCAGTATTGTTTAGCTGACAGTACTTTTAGGGCATCAAGCCTATAAAGTGTATGCCAAAGTACATTTTAAACTGAGAGAGAACCAATACTTACCTTGAAGTACCATATTAGATTGAGGTCAAATTTGTCCTCTAAACCTGTATTTCTTCTTGTGGGTAAAAGGGATTTAGGAGAAACTTGCTGGCTTACCCCACCTCTGTTTCACTCTAGATGCTCTTCAGAAGAGTTGTGCCTTACCACTGTTTGGGATCCATCTGGTCTCAAAGGGATAAGAAGGAAAACAAGAACCTGGCTCCAACTGTCAGAGCCACCATCACTCAGTTCAATGCAGTCACCAAATGTGTCATCAGCACTATCCTGGGGACCAGGGAGGTCAAAATCCAGCAGAGAGCCAAGATCATTGAGAAGTGGATTCATATTGCACATGTAAAGCATTTATTCTGTTTGATGTTTTTTGGGTGGGTGCCTTGGAGTGAAGGAGTTGGGAGAGGAGGAAGGGGTTGTACACATTGGTCCCAGGCCATCTTAGCTCTAATTCTTTCTATTTTTAACTGATTTTTTTGTGATACCAAATGAATATTGCCCTTCCTCTCCTCAGTTCTTCCCCATCACGGAAATGTGGTTGATACTTGGCCATGCAAAGCTTTAGAGAAGTCCAGATAGCTGGTATCAGTAGCTCTTCCCTTGTCCACTGATGGAGTCACTCCATTGTGGGAGGCCACTGGGCTGGGCAGTCAGGACTTCACCAGCATGTCGAATCACCTCCCTGTCCTCCATGTGCCTCAGCAGAGCTTCCAAGAAGATCATGTAACAGCTTCCATGTTTTTTAATCTTTGTATGAAGGGGGTTTTTCCATGCCTGCTTTACATAACTCTAGTTTGCTAATTGCCTAGGTTTTAATATTTTACTGTAACCTTCCTAATTCCCCTTGGAGCACTGGGCAGCTGGCAATAAATGAGACCTCTCTGGAAGAGACCATTTCAAGCACTTCCATGGGGATGTGTGTTGACTTCTAAGAATCATCTGGAGTCTTTTTGACCTATACAGAACAGTCAGAAAAAGCTGAAGCCAGAGGCTTTCGAGCTTTGGCAGTGCACTTCCGTGCTTCCAGCGGCAGCATTCAGTCCTGGCACCTGAGCTGTGGCAACTGCATGGTTCAGGAAGCTGGTATGGGGAAGGTCTTGGACCTCTCCTGTGGCACTTAGGTCTGCTTGTTTTTATCGTCATCTGATGGATGCTTTATTGCCTGTGTGAAGGGATTAGGAAGTTTGATTTCCAATTTCTACATGCAGATCTGGGTTGCAGAGGGCACCAGCTAAAAGGGCCTTCTTCCTGGCACAGGCTCTAAAGAACTTCGTCATCATCCCAAGGCACGGTGGGGGAAGCCAGGACAGGCACTGCCCTCATCCCACTCACTCTGTGGGTGGAGAACTTTGTTCTACATCCCTGTTGATTTGGTGCTTCTCCCTTCACTTAATTCATGCCTGTAATTAAATGCTCCAGTTGTAGCATGAAACACATGAAAAATGTATGTGCACGCTCTGCAGAATAATGGCACACGCACAGCAGCTGGGTGCACATATACTTAGCTGGCTACTTCTGAAGACAGCTGCTTGCTTTGTGTATGCAAATGAGTGTTTTGAATAGTTAGGTGCCTGAATTAGAAAATAATCCACTCCTTAAAGTACAGTTATTCACTGACAACTAAACTTAGCAGCACAGAGTTCCACTTTTGTTATCCTTTTGTGACTTTGGGATCCATTTTCTTGGTTCAAAAGATAAACTGAATACTTTCCTCTAACTGCCAGCTGTCTGCTCCACTTAGATCTAAGGTTCCTGAGCAGGAGCTGCCAATTTCACTCAAACAATATTGTCTTTAAAAATAAAAAGTAAAAATAAAATCATTAACACCCTGTTATGCTTAAACTTTTTTATATCAAAGCTGTTTCTGCACAGGATTCTTTCTGGTTTTCCCTTTGTGAAGGACACGGCATGAAACAAAGTTATTCAAACCAGTCTTAAAAATTCTTCTTACATGCAAATGAAAGCTTGCTCAAGTTTAGTCTGCAGTTGGTTGAATCACTGAGAACACTAAATCCAATATTTAATTCCTACTGTGCTCTAAATGATAGAGTGTGCAATTAAGTCAAGATGGTTCCAAATTGGATCTTCCAGTCCAGACTTCTGTTGTACTGGGAAGAAGGAAGAAAAGCTGATAGTTTGTGCCTCTAAATTCTTGTTCTCCCTAACCTGAACTTCAGGTTGAACGAAAAGGAAGTTCTTATTCTTCAACGTGTCAGTCTCTGGAGGGAAGCTGTTTTGTGGGTTTTTTTGGCCCCAAACCGTGCAAAAATAGCTTTCAGGTCTGGTTAGTCCTGCCACATGTTCTTGAACTTTGTCTTTATCTGACCCAAGTGTCCACCTGCTTCAGGTGCTGTTGGCCCAGGCTCTCTGCTTAAGCCACACTTCGTTAAGTGTAGCCTTCTAATTAGCACAGAGTTTTTTGTAGGTCAATAACTGGAAGAGCTTGTACTCTCCTTAGCTGTTCAGTCACTTTTAATGCAACTCATGAACAGAGCTGCTATATTAAGGTCTGACTTTTGCTTATGCTTGAGGTTGCTTTACATTTGTTCAGTCCTACGAAGGAAATAAATCATGTCTGTTTTCACTGTAAGGATCCTGTACATAACAAACATTATTGGGGTAAGAATCAGATTCATAAAAATGTTGATAAGCAGAGTCGGAGTTTGAATACATTCTCATCTCCATGCAGCAATCAAATTGGCAGGTGTTTTGTCTGCTGGATTTGCATGTACAGACACCTGTGCTGAAGTCTGTGGTGTCCAAGCTCTTGTTCTTGAGCCACCAACAGATTCCAGGAGTCACAGACAAGCCTGTCCCTCTTGCTTCCCTCTGCTTTATGAGGAATCTGTGCTTTTTTGAGTTTTTGATTATTCTTTTCAACCCAAGCTTTTGCCACAGTGTAGCTGCCTAAGAAACATCCATGAACCAGTCTCTGTTCAGATTTGATCCCAACTCTGGAAAAGCTGGGAAGATTTTTCTCTTTAACAGTGTGCACATACTTGAATAATAGGTTATTCCTTTGCATGTCTTTATTTTTAATTGACACTGAGATGGTTGAGGGTTTAAATTTTAAATACCACATCTTAAGTGGTAAAGCCTGGTTTTCTCCGTAAGGGGTAAAAGGTAACTATAAAGAGCTTTTTAAGAAGTATAACCTCTGTGCCTTTCACCATGGCTTCATGGACTCAGTTCCACTTTTATTTTTACTGGGAGAACTGAAAGCTGTGACACCACAAATACATGAAAGTGAGGAAAACAAGATCTGAATGCCAAAGCTTGTGAAGTGTTTGGTGGCTGGAGTGGGGAGTGATACTTTTGATGCTCAGTATTTGCACAGCTGCTGCTCAGCAGTGAGAATGTGTAGCAGGCATGACAGGGCTCAGACAGAGGAGCACTAAGGTCTGTGTAGTGCTGACATTTAATGCTCCCATGTTTCCAACCACTCATTTCACAGGAATGTAGGATCCTGAAGAACTTTTCCTCCTTGAGGGCCATCATTTCAGCTCTGCAGTCCAACTCCATCTATCGGCTGAAGACCACCTGGATGTGTGTTTCAAAGTAAGCCTCTCCCTCAGTTCCCAAGGGCCACAGGACTTGGTGCTCCTTCTTTCCATCTTCTCCTCACTCTTCCTGCTCTGTTCTTTCACTGACATGGGTTCTGTCAGAAGAACTTTCCATTCCTGGGACGCTCAGACCCTCCCTGTGAGCTTCCTCTTCCCCTTCACTGAGGGGACAATCTGCCCTTGGGGATACTGGATTCTGTCCTTTTTAGCATATTGGGTCTTCCACAACCTCTCTTGAAAAATTGTGGTACTGGCTTCTCTGCCACCTCACCACTCCCAGGTCACCATGATCTTTGCCTGTTGTCTTCTCTCCTATGAAGGTTGAGGAGATCCAGCTTGTTACAAATCCTCCCTACTCCTTTCCTGGTGCTGATATTTATGTAAAATATATTCCCAAACTACAAAATCCAGTATTGAAGATAATATTTCTTCCAGGGGAACACTTTATTGTGTTAATATTTACTGCCATCCCCACGAATGCCAGAAGTTGCTGTCTAGAAAAGATGGTGTTCTGCTCATTCAGTTTGGGGAAGCCAGATTTCTTTGCCTTTGATAAACAAAATACCTCTCTGCTAGGCAGTATCCCTCTGTATTTCCTCTCCACAGAGGTGGGATTTTCCTTCTGCTGCCCCATGTTTCTGATCAAAATATTGCCAATCTTGTGTTTAGAGTGTTGGGCAAAAAACTACTCCTACACTTAAATGCTTCCAGCTTTCCAAAATGCATGGAACAGGGCAAAAATCAAGTACTTCGGTTCCGTCTCAGCTGTGTTTCTGTTCCTTTGTATCCCCATACCCATTCTCACACTATGCAGACAATTCAAAGCCCTGCCCAGGGACTGCTGATGGTGTTTCTTTGCTGTCAGATAAGGCCCCACTTTACTGGGAGCACCAGAATATCCCACCAAGGCTCCCAGGAGATGTGCAGCATCTCACTGGATGCATTTTGGTGCTGTTATCTTTTATAAGTCGAACTGTTAACGATTGATGAGAAAAAACCAGAAACTTGATTGGATTTAGAGTGCTTGCTAATGATGGAAATGATTTAATCTTTTTCTATGCAGGGACATCCTACTGATGTATGAAGAGCTGTCTGAGATCTTCTCAGACCATGACAATTATCTGACAAGTAGGGAGCTGCTGATGAAGGTGAGAACCAGTGTGAGTTTAAAGCTTGTGATCTCATTGAAATCTGAGGTTCAACCCTTTTTGAAACCAGCTGCCAAAGTTCATCTCTTCCTCAAGGACCTTACTGGTGCTTTATGGAAGAGTGGGCTGTAAAACATGAAGTTTTTGCTGGGCTGAGAGCTGATTTCCTTGTTCCTGGAAGAATCAGTAGCTTTAGCCTGTAGAACGTGGATAGCCACAACCAGCAGGCTTTGGCAGCGTGATCTGGGTGGACATCAGGTCTTGCAGCCCCTCAGCCCAGGAGGTCGCTGGCACCATGCCACAGCTTCAGCTGAGGAATCAATCCAAGATGTTTGTCCCTCTGTCCTGTACCTTTCTTAGAACTAGGAAGCAGGGCTGGGAATTCCAAAGGAACAGGGTTCCTACTCTGTGTGTGGCCAGATGGACAAGAAAGAGGGCTCTGTCTGGTGCAGTTTGACTTTTGCACTTGCCTGAGTGAACCCTAGTAAGCTCAGGAGCCTGAAAGGGGTGAGGAAAAATAGCAGGGAAAAGTTATGTTCTGCAAAAACTAAGGAATGTTTGTGGCAGGTTTTTTCCATTTACATAAAAAAGTTTCTATTAACTCGCTAACCAGTTCATTCTTTGGCAGTTCTGTCCAGTCAGTCTGGCATTTGTCCCTCAGCCCCTTGCCTTGGGATCTGAAACACTGTGTTTTGCTGAGGAGTGGTGGGTGAACACATTCACATCTCTCAGTCTGTTTTGTTTATCATCCATTTATCAACATGTGTAGGTAAATTTTAAAGCAGGTCAGACCATAATAAGCATAGAGGGAATATGTGTGTTCAGAACAGCCTATTTAACTAAGTATTAAAAGACAAAATAACTCAGACTGAGCCCAGACCTCTGGCTCCCAGTAAATCACCCTCCAGCTGCCCTAAGCAGATTTGAAAAACATTTTGGAAGCAGCAAGAGGAGAAAAATTCCACAGAATAGCTAGAACCTCTCCCGTACTCTTCGTCTTGGACCATTTGGAGGATTGATATCCACTGAATGCTCAAAGACTATGTTTTCCTTCAGTATAAATAGCACCTGCAGGGAAGCCATGTTTTACCTTGCTTGTCCATCCTGCAAATCCAAGTGTGGAGCAACAAAATGCCATTGGAAACAGATTGGCACAGAGAGGGAGTAGTGTTCTCTCCTCCTGAATAGACATTAATAGTGATTTGTGACACGTCTATGCAACCACTAGAAGAAACATGTAACTCCAACATCCCCTGTGCATCCAGGGAAATTAAGCTTTAAAGAACTATGCTGAAATATCTCATCCATTCATAGAAAAGCTGGAGTTGTGGGGATGGAAACCTATTATTTTAATTTCCTGTGTGGTTTTGGATTAGTCAATAAGCTACAGTTGCTGGATTTTGGTGTTGCAGCATAAGAAAAACAGCAAAGCATTACGTAAGATGGAGATGTTTACTTCTAGCAGGCCTGATTAGGGAATTAACCAGAAATCCTGAGGTCAGGAGTGTCGGGGTAGAGCATCTGGACACCTGAAGTATGTCTGAGCTTCTCTGATTTAAATTCTCAGGAGATTTTCAGCAGCAGTTGGCTTTGGCCAAAGCTGTTCTGAGAAAAATTCCCTCATAGTCATCTTGTATGATTTTTGTCCGAAATTCCCAATCAGCATCCAAGTCTCCAGAAATCAACACATGTATGTAGACACATGTGTGTCTGCACAGCAAATATTTTTTGCTGGCTTAACTTGTCTGGCTAAATGTACTTAATATTTTACATGCATGTAGTTGCCAGTTTATCACTTGGATCCTTCATTAATTGCCTTTAATTCTATTTTACCTCACAGGAAGCAACATCCAAATTTGCAAATCTGGACAGCAGTGAGAAAGAAAATCAGAAAAAGTCACAGAAGCGACTGCAACTTCAAAAAAACAAGGTGTGTTTGGGGGTTTTCCTCCCCTTTTTGAACTGGTAACATGATTCCCCCTAATTGGTCAATTCTGTAAGAAACAAAGTCTAGAAAGGTCTTCACCAGAGGGAGTGGGCAGGAGTTGATTGATGGATATAAGCATGTGGTCATTACTTCAGCTGTCTTGTTTTTGTCCTACAAGAAAGAGTTCCATTATCTACTCTTGTTACACTTTAGAAACACAATTTCCGTGTAGTAAAATATGTGCTGCTATAAATACTGGAGTTCTTGTGATAAAGAAAATTAGCTCTGGCAGAGCAGAAGTCTCATTTACTTTGAAACAAGCTCATGAAGCTTCTGACATACCAGCTTGAAAATTGCACAGGCTTCTACAGAGATTGCATTGTAAATTTGTGTCTGGGTTCCAGTCTGCTGGTGAGAATGGTTTTTGTCTCAACGCTGGCAAAGATTTAAAAGGACAGGAGGAGAGAAATCTGGGATAGGGGGGCGAAAGTACTGAATATGATTTTTGTCTGTGTATTTGTTTGACTGGAAAAAGTACAGATCCTTGTGGATGGTAGAAATAAGTGTTTCCTTCACAAGTGTAGAGTCAGCCTGAACTCTGCAAGTGCTGGCAGTCTAGAAGTTTAAAGTGTAAATAATTAGCATTAAAGTGCAGTGGATGGCTGGGGAAGATGGTCACTTCTTGGAGAGAAAAAAATTGTGGCTTGATTTGACTTCACTATCACAAGGTATAATCACGCATCATTAAGTAAAAATCCATGGGGATGAAACAGAAACTGCTCACACAGGCTGGCCAGGACCATTCCCCACCTCTTCCTCTTGCAGCAGGTGACAGAGGGACCCTGTCCCTGGTCCTCAGCGCTTCTCCCACAGGCAGGGTTTCCTGGGGACCCACTGTTGGGAATCAGTGGTGGCAATATTGTGATACAAACCCACTGGGTGATACCTGTGAGAGCATCCTAGTCTCACTGGAATTGGATTTAAATTCTGGGTTATCTGATGAGAATGATGTAATGAAAGAAAACATAATTGTAAGACTGCTGCTTGGTTAAGCAGATTACTTTAATTTCATTTTCTTACACAGAATTCTAATTATTCTCATTTTTCAGTTAATTAATCCAGCATTGCTCTGCTCACTTGCAGGGAGTGATGCAAGGCACGGTCCCTTACCTTGGCACCTTCCTGACCGATCTCATCATGCTTGACACAGCCCTTCAGGACTATGTTGAGGTAACTTGGGGCAATTTTTGGAACCATAAATACCTTCCCTGACTCCCCACCTGAGTTTATCTGTTTCTATATCTTCTCCTTCTGCAGCTCTTAAAATACCTGTTTTCAAAGAGAAGAAGGAAGCAATATGCAGTGTTATTAACCATAACTTGTGTGAATTTGAGTGCATTTATCTCAAGGTACAAGTCTCGCTCTTCTCTGATCCCTTCTCTTTCCTTCCAACAGGGTGGCCTGATTAATTTTGAGAAGAGACGAAGGGTAGGTTGAATGTTCTGTGATTTTTGGTTTATTGATACACTCTGGGCAAGGCCATTTGTCTTTAGCAGCTGAACCAGACCTGGTGGCAGGAGACCTTTGCTTTCCAAGAACACACAGTTAGTAAATATCTTCCTTCTCCTGCAGGAAACTCTTTGTAGGTAAAAGGCTGCAGAGAGCAAACCAGGTACACAGGACTGAGAAATAAATGCTGTCAGTCTCTCCTTTCAGCCTGATCCTTGTTGGTCAGAGATAAGTAATGTCCTGTAGGAGTAAAGGTGCCGGAGTTACCTTGGGCTGAATGAAGCCATGCCAAATCTCCATCCTGGGGCTTGAAAGCAGACCTGGACTTGGCTGTGATGCAGCCATTTCCTGCCCTTGACTGCTCAATAACTTGCCCTACACAGTCTAGGGTTATTCTGGCAAAGTGTGTGTGCAAGTGCAGTTACAGAAGAGCAGCACGCTCTGCCTTAAGGGTAGCATTTTATGTTCGTGTGGAGCAAGTGTGAGTGCACATTATGGATCCTAGGAAAAAAACCCTAACTTTATTGTTAGAAAACTGGTTCTTGAAATAGTTACGCAACTGGAACTGAACTTCACATCGAGCTAAGGTTGTCCTGGGTCCCTTGCTGTATGTTTTTAGAGTATGAATGAATATCATCTTATTTTCTAATTAGACTTTCTATTTGATTATTTCTCGTCTTAGGAATTTGAAGTCATTGCCCAAATCAAGCTCCTGCAATCTTCATGCAACAGCTATTGCTTGAAACCAGACCAAAAATTCATCCAGTGGTTCCGGAGGCAGCGGCACTTAACAGAAGAAGAGAGGTAGGTCCTCAGTGCAGCTGGCAAACCTCTGTTCTCACCCCCCCGCACACACCTGAGCAGGTCATGGCAGGGACATACAAATAATGGAGAGCACTAGTTTTTAAAACTATTATAAAGAGGTGAAATATCCCCTTGGCCCTGGTAAAATGCAGGCAGAACAGTGTTCCTCTTTGTGGGGCTGCAACCTTCTGTGAGGTGGGAGTAACTGAAGGGTTCTGGGATTTCTTGAATGTTGCTGCTGGGAGATGTACAACTAAATAACATTGCACAACTAAATAACATTGTCTGCAAATGCTCACCTGCTGGCCTCTGCCCTGCAGTTACAAACTCTCACGTGAGGCTGAAGTAGCTGCTGATACCAACATCCTGTCTCCAAAATCCCAGAAAAGCATGGTGAAGAGGATCAGCACGTGAGTATGATGGGGCAGAGGGGGTTTGGAGTGGGAATATGGACCTGGATAACTCAAACAAGCAGCGCTCATTTCATCAGCTTCAAAACCTAGCTGGGGATCCACACCCCTGCATTGCTTTAAGGAGAAAAGCAGCCTTGTGGCTGAAGCGGTTCCTTTGTGTTGTAAGAAGCAGTCATGAGGATTATTAACAATAAAAGAGAGTAGAATAAAGACTCCTTCCTGTAGTGTCAAAAAAAGGAACCATTTTAGTGCTGGATTATAATTCAGTACCTATTGTGTAATAACTTCCCTGAATGCAGCAGCAAAACAGAATAAATGAGGATAAAGTCTGGTCTATTATTAGTCTGAATTGCTATAGACATGCAAAAATTCCTTGCAGGATTTTAATATGAAAATTAAGGTTAGCAAAAAGGCATTTGATAGTGGAAACAATCTGACTTCCAGCTGGAGAAGGAAAAAAAAAATCATGGGGACGTGGTCCAATTTGGTATAATACCACCAAGATTCAAACAGGAGGTGGGTAGAGGACAGGGCCATGCAGCTAGACATGAGAAACAAGAGGCTAGCAGGAATGCAGGGTAAGCTGCACGGAATAAAGCAGAGCTCAAAAACAGAAGTAAAAATATCTGCACTCTGAATGTTTTGCAAATGAATACTGTAGAAAAGCAGTGAGCGACACCTCTCTAAGCTGTATTAAATCATTAACTGCATGCTGATGCTCCCTGCTCCTCCACTTGGTGGGTCAGACCAGCTTTTTTCCTTTGACACTCTTTCCAAGTCACTTGACCTGCATTTAGAAATGAGTCTTGGAGAGGGAGAGCCTTTAATTTAGACTTTATGATCTCATTATTGTGTGCATCAAGGACCTTCTAGAGGGAACCTGGTACCTGTGGCACCCTGATAGAGGGCATTAATTGGCAGCGGGGTGAATTTGCCCTTTGAAGCCCTTTTTTCTATTAAATGAGCCTGAAAATCTGAAGAGACCAAAGGGGAGTGTTGTTCTAGTGGGGAGTGAGCTGGTTGTGGCCTTGCAGCTGTGGGCATTCTGGGTCAGGAAGGTGTTGTGTTAGCCTGTAACAAAGCCTCTGGACAAACTATAAACACCACAGAGGAAATGAAAACAATAGGCCACTCCAGAGAGGAAAAAACTCCAGAACATAAGAGTTCTGAACCAAGGGACAGCTTTACTCAACCCAGCTCTTATTTACTGGCTTTTATGCTTTCTTTCCATACTAGACTTTTTCTGGGCACTGACATGTTCACCCCACCCAAAGAGCAACCCCTGAAGAGCTCTCCTGTAGGTGGGAGCTCTGGGGAAAGCACGGATTCAGCCAGTGTTTCATCGTGTGAGTTTAATCACTCTGAAACTGAGGATGTGTGTGTGACTCCCGTCTCTAGTCCCGAGGACCCTCTGAAAAAGGTACAGCTGAGGCTTCTGCATGCTGCAGGCAGCCCCAAGACACTTGCCCAAGGCTTTTGGCCTTGACTAGAGCATTGGTTTTAGTGGAATAGAGAGAGAAATGGGAAAAAATGGAAGTAATCCAGTCAGGGCTCTTGCACAATGTTCTGTGTTGCCCCTTAGAGTGGGCTTATTCCTGTCAGGAAGCTTTCGAGCAAGGCAGAGGGAGAGAAAGGCAAACGCTGAGCAGAGGAAGGAAGGGGGCAGTTTCAAGGAGAATGGAAGAGAGGGAGGGGTGTGTGTATTTCCACTTGTGGAAGCCGGAGTGCCTGTGACACCCTCTGCTCCTTCCCAGCCTCCTGGCTGGCCGCCCACAGCCTCATGCTGTTCCTTGGATCTGCTGCCACCTCCTGGGCGGCTCTTACTGCGAGGCCAGAGCAACCTAGCAGTGCAGAAAATGTCATTAAAATGCTGAAATCAAGTGAAGTTCAGTTTTCCTGGAGGCAAGGAATGCCCCTGTCAACAGGCTGGGCAGAGTGTGGGTGACTGAGGTTTTGTCTGTGCCTTCTGCTTTCTCCCATTCCTCTGGCACAATGACACGCCCAGACACACCAAATGTCCCCTTTGTGACAGCACTTTCCTTTCTGTTGTGCAGATCTCCGGATACCCTTTATCCTCCTATTCTCCTGACTCTTCCATGAGCACACCTTCCTCAGGGGTGTCATCTTTACCCTCATTCCTGCTGGCCTCCAACGACGACAAGAGCTCTGTGGGCTCTGACAAGGGCTACGACTCTGACAAGGGCTCCATCAGCTCTGACAAGGGCTCGGACTCCAGCAAGGGCTCTGGCTCCAGCAAGGGTTCCATCTTCGACCCTGGCTCGGGCTCGGACAGTGGCTCCATCCCCACCAGGGACTCAGGGTTGGTGCCGAGCAGTGCCCCCAAAGTGCTGCCCGTGTACAACCGGCAGAGCGGGGGCTCGTGCATCATCCGAGTCAGCATGGATGGGCTCCATGCCAGCGTCTACAAGAGCATCCTGGTGAGTGGCATGGCACTGGGCTCAGCAGATGTGTCCATGGCGGGTGACTGAACCTATCACTGTGTTTTGAGAACAGCCCTTCATTGAGCTGGCTCATCAAACCTGGCTGGAAAGGGAAAATGGCAGAATGTGTGGAGCCTGGTAGGAATGAGATGTTTGAAAACAGCTTTGGGGAAGTTTCTGGTCTGGAACTTGAAGTTTGTGTTTTATCAAAAAATCCAGGTGAAGCACTGTGAGCACATTCAGGTTTTGACATAAGATACCATGTTTTCCCTGGAGTAGCTTTCCCCAGAAGCTGGTTTCTGGAAACAGGGAGCTGCAGGGGAGGGAGCTGACATGCTCTTTAATTCCGCAGCTTCTCCCTGTGAAGAAGGGAGAATCTCCCTCCTCTCGCCAGACCAGCAGCCCCAGAATTCAGGCATTTCCCTCTGCTTATTCCACAGATGTATTCCAGCACTGCCACTGGTGCTAGACCATGGGTGATGTGGCTCAGCTCAGCTGGGGACCCTCAGGGCCTGCCAGGGGGAACGAACATGGGGTAGTTCTCAGCACCTTTAGTTCCTGATTTTATTGGTCTCACCTCCCCAAATCCAGCAAGTTGAGGCCCCCTGAAGGCCTGATGGATTTGGCTTCTAGGGAGACTGCAGGAAGCTCTGGAGAAGCCCTGTATCTGCTCCAGATGTACTTCCACAGCACACAGCAAACCCAGCTACAAGGCCAGAAAGCTTTGCAGGATGTCTAAGGAAGTGCTTAGCACAGGAGCCTGCAAACAGCAGCTAGGGCAGCTGTTCATGGGGGCTTTTGTGGCTGGTGAGAATGAGGTCTCTCAAAGGGAACAGACACTGGGATTTACTGCTGTCTCTTCTAGTACTGTATCTGTCAGCTTGAACTAAAAAGCCACCACCTCCAAATGTCATAAATACTAAGTTTAGTATCTGTCAGCACCTGCCCCTTTGTTACTGACCCATCGTGGTATTTTCAGTTCTCTGACATCTCTTCCAAGACCAAGCAGTCAGGTTTTTGCTAATTATTAAATCATGAGAGTGAATGAGAAGAATTTCTCATTGCAACTTGTCTTTCCAGATAACTAACCAAGATAGAATCCCTGATGTCACTCAGCGAGCCTTGCTGAAGCACAACCTCGAGCCTGATGCAGCTGAAGATTATGAGCTTGTGCAGGTCATCTCTGAGGACAAAGGTAGGGAAGCAGAAGTCTGCTGCCACCTGGAAAGTTCTGTTGGATTTCAAAGGAAAGAGTAAAATGGAAGCATTAGAAATGCCATGGACAGGTCACAACTGCCAGTGAGAACCCCCTGGCTTCTCAGGGGTGGTTTCTGTCAGCACAGCCCCCTTCCCATAGGCAGAGCCAGCTCCTGGGCTGCCAGGCAGACCTCATGTGTGCCATGCAGCCATAGAGTGACCACAGGATCGGGGGTGGGGGGGATGTTCTGCCTCCCTGGGACCAGGCCCTTGGATCCCACCCATCATCAGCCTTCTCTGGGAGAGGCTGCCAGGGCCTTTGCCAGGGTGACCATGGCCTGGGCCTGGCCTCCCCCTCCTGCCCTGCTCCCTTTCCTGCAGGAGGCTGCTCCCGATGCCACTCTGGCAGAACAGGGAGAGGGCCCTGCCCGTGCCATCCTGCTCCTGTTCCCTGTCCTCTCCCAGCTTTCCTGTTGCTGTGCAGCCCTCCCCACTAACACTGCTCTGGCCCTGTTCTGCAGAGCTGGTGTTCCCCCGCGATGCCAACGTGTTCTATGGCATGAACAGCCACGTGAACTTCGACTTCATCCTGCGGAAGAAGGCAGAGCTGGTTGGCTGAGACTGCACCTGCACTGCCCTCCCGGGTTACAGGGAATCTGTCAGAGTTTCCTGTTGAAAATGTGCAATTGGAGCAATGGGCAGCCCTGGTGCAAAGGCTCCGGGCTGCCACATTTGTCTTGAGGACACCTCATGAGCCAACTTTCATGAGAAAAGTCTCCTTCGTGCCAGTATTATACAGAAGATCATCTGAATTTATTTGTATAGAACTGAAGCAAGTTTTGAGTACATGTCTGCCTAAGCCAGCTGAAAACTTTTTGTACTTGTTCTGCACCAGAGAATGACCCATTTTGGATCTTGTTTCCAAAGAACTTTAAAATGAATGAACTGCACTTGCCTTCACATGAGCATCATGAATGGGACAAACAAACACTACTTTGTGTTGGATGGAGGTCTTAATGTCACGACAGGGTGGTTTCCCTTGGACTTGGTTAAGCCATGGACCAGAACTTGATGCCTTTTGTGTGCACTCCCATGTGATGGATGGACCTCCTCCCAATGTGCAATTCCTCTGCAGAGCTGAACTTTGAACTGTTTTAAAAGCCATAAGACGTTGGATTGTAAGCAGCCCTGATTGGAGACACATGAAATAGATACAGTATTTCTGGTTCTGGTGGTAGCACTGTGCACCCCTGCGCAGATCTAGGAGTTATTATCCAAATAGGTAGCTTAGGATTGTTAAGGATCATTAGTTAAAATAGAGTTTTATCCATGCCTGGGCCTCTTCCCCCCAGTTCTGTGGCACTAATTTGCAAAACTGGGCTCAGGTAAGTATTACACGTTTGGATTTATCATGTCTGTTTACAGGTAGGTAAAACAGACCAACCGTAGGTCTATTGTACATCCAAGAGACCTATGGTAGGTCCCACAAGCCTGGTGTCGATCATAATCTGAACAATTTATGAATTCCAGTTGTATGTTTGTTTAGAGGGTGACAGAGTGGGGGTTGTTACTGAGTCTTAACCTTTGCCCAGATTTAGGGCAAGACTAGAAGTTCAGTTTTCTCTGCTTTTGGTGTCTGTACAGTGCAGTTCCTTGTGTACATAGCATAGGTCCTAATGTATATAGTACTGCTCATTCAGAGGGTGTATAGCAGTGTTAAGCTGAAACGTGAATGTTCTGGATTTTAAAATTATACTTTCCAAATGTTTATATATGTAATGTTTTTAACTGCTTACCTGTAATCTTTATATGATAAGTATATAAATTGTTTTTCATTAATATTTGCCTGGAATCGGTTAATTTCCTTTTATTAGTGCATGTGTAAAAACACCTCACACCACTTCCCTTGCTGTCACTTTCTTCAACTTCTCCACTTTTACTGTTTAACTTCTCAACAGCAAAGCCAAAGCCCGCCCAGTGCCATCAGCCATGCACAGAACCTGTGAGAGACAGAGATATTTTGTGCCATTTCTTGAGGTTTCAGCTTAAAGATTTCCATAACTGGGTTGTTTAGATTGCACACCAATTTTACATCTTCTGCATGAAATCATTCTCTCTTGGGTCGCTGAATGACTTCTGAGGCTACATAATACAAAAGACGTGCTTCTGAGTGTATCCATTTGTCCCCATTGTCTCAATCAATTTTTTTTTCCCTCATGCTCTCCCAATCATTACCTTGTTGTGTTTTTCCCTCCCTGCACTTAATATATTGAGATAAACAGTTTATACACTACAGCCCCTTCTGCCATTTCACAAATCACTTCAGCATGAGGGGAAGGTCTTAATGCTGCCCAAAAGTCTCACACTCACTCCCTGAACTACAGCTGCCCTGGCTACTTAAAGGCCTCTCATGTTACACCAAGAAGACCAAACAAAGAGTACTTGAATCTGATTCTTAAACTGCCTCAGGCTAAAAAACCCAACACCATAGCCTTACTCCATTTCCTTCAGGATCATTGGTGAACTTGGAATTTCATATGCCATATTGAGAGCACAACACTTTTCCATCCTTAACCCAAAGCAAAGACCAAGCTGGTGGGTTCCAAGCAGTCTTACTGCAGTTAATCATTTTTAGAGCCTGCCATCACAGCCTGCCTTGCCAAGAAGCTGCCAGAAGGCTGGCTCAAAGCTGGTGCTCCTGCTCAGTTTTGAAACCTATTAGATGAATCAAAAAAATACAAAGACCCAAGCTGTGTCTAAGGCCCTGCCATATTTGGCCCCTGTTTGTGCACATTGACAAGATAATGAAGTTCAACACTTCAGTGTTTAATGGTGGGAACTTGGCCCTTGAAAGAGAAACAATGTATTGGTCAATCGATAGGAACTTAACCTGTGAAAGAGGAACAATACACACTGGAGCTGTTGTCAGCATGGAGGGGCTATCATGAGCCATTGTGGCCTCATCTCACACTCTGGCCAAGTGTGAGATGCTGTCCTAACTGGAAAAATTCCAGTGCAGAGGGGGAGATCTAAGATGTGGTTCTGGGGAGGAAGGGGAGAGAAGGACAAGATGCACACCATTTCCATCCAGGGGATGGCCTGAAGATGCACTTCTGCCTGAGCACCATGCTCCATCTCCTTCTGCTCAGCAGCTTTTCATGAATCCAGGGGTTGGCATGTATTATTTGCTACAGCAACTAATAAAATAAAACTTGCTTTGCAATCACAATTGTGTCTTAGAGGTTTTTGTGCATGGGCATCCTCCTGAACCCCTAAACATGAAACTGGCAATGAGGATGGGATGCCCAGAGCACAAAAACTGAGGCTGTTTCGAGTGTGTGTAAGAGAGAAACTGATGCTGTTCTGTGTGTGTGAGAAAAGAACAGGGCTTGGTCAGTGGAATGCAGGGTTGCACCACAGAATGCTGTTCTGTGTATAGGGGAGGCCAGGACTTGTTCCAAGCACCAAGTTGTTTAGTGCTTTTCTGTGTTCGTATGATCAATCTCTCACACTTGTCCTGGTGCAGTGTGGACATTGAAAACATAGCTCAAATATTTCTAAGATTCAGTTAGACAAAACTTTTAGTCCTTTGTGTTTCTGGTGTCACAGGACGATACCAGTAGAACAGAGTTATCGCCCTGTTTTTGTCATTATCACATCCCCATGCAAGTGCATTGGTAGAGATGTTTTGTTAAAAGGAGCCTTGAGCCGTGGCTCTGCTAGTGGAGCGACTGCTGTGTTACTGGATGGTGGAGATGCTAACAAGTCTATGAGACTTATATCTGATATGTGTGTACAAGCAGCATTACACTGTATTGGGAGAAATAGTGTCACTCTAGTTACAGTTGTTGGGGAAGGGTTTTCAGGTCAGCGTACCAATGATGCTGCTTGGCCATCTGCAGCCAAAGAATGGACAACTTTAAGACAAGCATGCAATCTGCTTAAAGCAGAAGGAATGAAAATGAGTGTCATGATGGGGTCTTCTGAACTCTATTTGGCCCAACCCCTGACACCCAGGATGTGGAACACTTTCCTGCAGGGATGTCCAAAGGGATAGAAAGCTTATCTTATCTGCTTACTCCTACTTGAGCAAGGAAACCAAATTGAAAAGGTTATTGAAAAATTAAGTCAGGGGATTTACTGGGATTACAATCAGAGAAATCAACATAGGATTAGGGGAGAGCAGAAAAGCAGTAGAACCAAAAGAGGAATGACAAGGGGAAGTTAAGTGAATGGACCCATCTCTGTCATATTCTCCTCAACCAAGGGGTAGACAAGAAAGATATAGATGGACAACTAATACAAGTCTTACGCTGTATGGCACAGGATTTTCAGAGCAGGAGACTGTGAAGTACCTGGGACTGGGGAAGCCAGAAATCCCGTCATTTAATCCATCTGCACCTGTTTATCTGTGGACACACATGAAAGAAGCTGGAGCTGAGGTAGAGGGACAAATGTCACTATAAATGAATAGGGAATAGATCAAGTGCCCATACTGGACTGCTATGTGTTGCAACAGGACCCTCGTCCATTTACCCAATAGATTATTTGGTGGTCAAATGTAAATAAGCAAGGGTCTGTGCTTTAGTTAATACGGGGCTGGAGGTCACTAGAATACATGGTAATCCAGAGAAAATAGGCAGAAAAACTGCTCCCATGTCGGGATTGGGTGAACAATCTGTAGTGGGGAAGATTACTAAACTGAAATTGCAGATTGGAGATTGAGACCCTTATACATATTCTGTCATGGTTGCTTCAATCGGTGAATACATTTTAGGTATGGATGGTTTGCGGGGGGTACATTAGAAATGAATGGTGCATATTGGGCTTTTGGCACCACGCAGTGGCTACATGCCAGAGGTATCAGTGTGGGACTTATCCCAGCAAGGAGCAGAATTCCCCATAGCCACAGAAACTGTAAATATAAAGCAATATAAAATTCCAGAGGAAATGCAGAAATCCAAGCAACTATTAATGAATTGCCCCAAGAGTTATTTGTTATACACATTACCTTTTTAATAGTCCTGTCTGGACTGTAAAAAAGCCAGGAGCTGGCTGCTGGCGAATGACTGTAGATTACAGGGCAGTGAACAAGAAAACACCACACCCCCCAATTGCTGCTGTTCTGGAGGTTGCTACACTGGTACACCAAATTCAGGCACATCCAGAACATGGTATGCTGTGACTGATGTAGCTAATGCATTTTTCACAATTCCCATTCCCTGTCTTGCTCAAGATCAGTTTGCATTTACTTGGGTAGGAAACCAATACACCTTTACATGTCTTCCCCAAGGCTATAAGCACAGTCCTACTTTTTGTCACCAAGCAATACACCACACTTTAGCACAGCATTCTGCACCAGCTGAAGTACAGATTGTACAATATACAGATGACATTCTCATACATGAACTGTATATGGAACAGGTGCAACAAGAACTGGATGCCATTACTGAATTATTGTGGCACTGTGGATGGGCAGTCAATTCTAATAAAATAACGGAGTCTATCTTAAGAAGTTAAATATTTAGGCATCACCTGGATGTGGGGAGTTCAACAAATTCCAGAGAAAGCTTTAGCCAGTATTCAAACCTGGCCCACTCCAGAGGATAAAAAGAGAGTACAGCACTTTTTCGGTGCTGTTGGGTACTGGCAATCATACCTACCTGGTTTAGCAGTGCTACTCAAACTGTTATACAAAGTTACCCAAGAGAAGACTCATTTTGAAAGGGGGTCAGACCAGGAGACTGCTTTTGATAAAACCCGAGCAGCCATTTAGGAACACATGGACTTGCATCCAATGCATCTGGGACCAGTGGAACTACATGTAACCCTGGAAAGGGATGTGGCCCTGTGGAGCCTTTGGCAGCTCCAAGATAGTCGAAGGTGACCATTAGGCTTTTGGTCTCACTGCCTAACAGCTGCAAAGAATATATAACACAGCATTTGAAAAGGCCTTGTTGGCTACGTACTGGGCTCTTCTTGACACTGAAGCCAGAACTGTGGGCCATGAGGTGATGGTACACACACGTGCCAGTAGTCACCTGGGCCTTAGCGCCGGTAGCCACTCACAAAACAGGACACACACAGGAGGCAACTGTAGTAAAAATGAAGTGGTACATACAGGAAAGAGCAAAACTAGGACCCAGGGAGTCAACCAACTCCATGAGCTCATTAGTCAAGGACACAGAGAGCCTAATCAGGGAACCAATGACATGCACAATTACCAAACAGGGCCCAAGGGGAAAACTCTACGACCAGCTAACAGATATTCAGAAACAAACCACATGGTTTACTAATGGCAGTGCAAGGATTTAACGCGGCAAGCTGAGTTGGAAGGAGGTAGCAGTCAGCTGGCTGAACTGATAGCTACCTGTCAAGCCATAGATCTGTCACTGCCCAATGCTATTTGTTATCTGTACACAGATTCCCGGACAGTAGCACAGGGGCTCGTAAATTGGCTATGCATGTAGTATGCAGATAATCAGCAAATAGGCACAAAAACCGTGTGGAGAAAGGACTGTTGTGTTAAAATGTGGGATCTCTTACCAGATGGAGAAGTGTGAGTATTCCATGTAGATGCTCACACTGCAGAAGAAGATGAAACAAAAAGGTGGAACACAAAAGTAGATCTGTTGGTGCATGTAGGAAGGGTGGATACCGATCCATGTGAAGCAGACCTACTGATGTTAGCCAAACAGGCACATGAGAAAGCTGGTCATGCAGGTTGTGATGCTACAGCATTGTGGGCCAAGCAATGAGGCATACATATCCAGGCCAACATAGCTAACACCACTGTTAGTACATGTGATGTATATCTCGCACTGCACGACAGAGGGGTATGGGTACAACCTGTGCGACAAATCGAAAGAGGGAAAAGTCCTGCTGAAGTATGGCAAATACTACATCAGCCCGGACACAGGCGACAGTGCTATGTTTGTATTGCAGTATATACCTTTTCTGGTGTTAGAGTAGCTGTCCCAGGTAGGTAGAGCAACAGCTATACAACAATCCGCTGTTTAGACGCTATTGAACTGTACTATGGGACACCTGTAAAAATACAATCAAATAACAGATCACATTTCAAAAAGCACCAGGTAAAAGCTTGGGCAGAGGACCAGAGAATAAATTGGGTTTGGCATTTACCATACCATCCACAAGGGGCTGGTCCTGTCGAGCATCTAAATGAACTGCTGAAACAATTAAGGGGCCTGGGAGACAACTCATTTAAAAAATGGGTTGACCATTTTTCTGAGGCAATATGGACATTAAATAACTGTGTTGTGGCTAGAAAACAAACCCCCTTGGTGCGTGTGAAGGGTCCAAACACACAGCCTGTTAGGTTCACATCAGTAACATATACCAATGGTCAAACCTATCAAGCACAAGCAGAAAGTTGATATCTCTCTGTTAAACAGAAAACTGCACTCACATTCCACCCAGATCTTGTGATTAGAACACCAGAAGACCAGCAAGTGTTTTTATATTTTGCTTTTACCTCTGCTTCAGTAGCAAGTGGATTTATGGTATTAAATCCTGTACACGCACAGCCTACGGGGCCCTTCACTTTACGCATTCGGAACACCGCTTCTTCTACCCACATGCTCCCTAGTGGAATGATAGGGTCAATTTTCTTTTGGGTTATGTCCTCCCTATCCATTCAAGGTCCTACAGAGTTCTACTTTTTGGGTGCCAAGGTATGGTATCAACCCCCCATAGAACCTGGTCCTATCACAGCTGAGGTGATAGTAGCAGAAACAAACCAGGCAGTTACCATTGCTATTCCAGGGGAGCAACACTGGCACCAAGTACTCACTGAGCACTTACGTCGGTGGGAGTAATGGGTGAGAGGAAGAGGGGAGGTAACTGTTCTTCTGTTCATGTTTTAACAGGATACCTCCAACTCATACCCCCCTGGAACAAAACGTCTGGGTGACCCTAGCTAAGGCAACTAGACAAGATACCTTATGCCTTAGCACTGCCGTGCCTTGGAACCCATTCATGACGTGTGTGATCAGCATCCCTCTCACTGCTCGTGAGCTGCAACAGCCATGGAACAGCACTCCTGCATCTGTGGGCTACCAGAATGCGGTAACAACTCTGTCACCTTGGGAAATCCCTTGCTTTACCCCCACAGGAGCTGCGGATTTTAGGCACCTTGAATGCATATAGTTGTACCACCTTCAAATTTATCAGCACAAGGAATAGCCTAGAGCTTGGTGGGTTAATGCCACAATACCACGGTATCAAAATGCTTCACCCTGGTGTAATTCAACCACAGCACAACTAACCTTGAGTTTTAGTACACATACTCAACTCCCACAGGGTATTTTCTTTATCTGTGGGGACTGAGCTTGGGTTGAAGTGCCAATGGCAATTAAAGCTGGCCTGTGTACTAACCTGTGGTGGTTTGTGAATAAAATAGTGGCCTAGAGACAGTTAGGGTGAGTGGATCAGTTCCGCCCATGGTCCTTTGTTCTTTCATTATTATGTATTCCTCCTTTTGGTTACTGCAATTGATTTTGTATTCCCCCCTCCCTTTTCTTCCTTATGTGTCTCCCCTTCCAGGTTGTTCTCCCCTCCCAGCTTTCCCATTGGCCTCCGTTCCTAGCTACTCTTTCGGGTTTTTCCTATTGGCCCCTACACCTCAACCGGCCCATGTACCACCCCTGTGCCCTGAGACCATTGGCCCTCATGCTCTCTCCGCCCTCCTCGTCCCCATATAAAACCGCATGACCCTGATGTGTCTTTGTCTTCGCTCCTGGGATTCCCAACGTCATGTAAATAAAGTTTTTCTGTGAAACCCCATGCGGAGACCCTCCTCGCCTCCTTTACCGCTGCCGCATCGAGGAGCTGACATCTAAGCAGGACGCGAACGCGCCAGGCGCATTCGGCACTCCCGGGGGAAGATGCGGCCTGCCACGCTGCTGCGAGACACGCTCTGCCGCACTGCAACACTAACCCTCTTATCTCCAAACGTAACAACTGCAGTATGCATCCCATAAAACCAAACTCACCACTGTCATACCTACAGCATACATGCTTTTACTCCTGACTGCAGAGATACTGCTGAGTTCTGGAACGCTGCCAAGATAGTCACTGACTCTTCATTAGGTCCTAGGGTTGCAAGTGCATAAGCCCTCAAGAGCCTGAATAAACTTGGCTGTTGGCTGGCAAAGTTTAGTAATGCTATCAGCATAGCTATGTCTGACTTGTTAATTGACGTAGACAGCATTAGACACGCTATGCTACAAAATTGACCAGCGATTGATTTTTTGTTTTTAGCACATGGATATGGATGCAAAGATTTTGACGGGTTATACTGTATGAACTTGTGTGACCATTCCCGCTCTGTCTATGAACAGCTACAGAAATTGCAGACACTCACTCAACACCTTGTAGAAAACACCAGCTGGAATCCATCTGTTGAAGGAACACGGGGATGGAATTGGTTAAAGAAGGGCTTAGTATTACTTTGTGCCTTAGGTATTCGGGTTTTATGAATTATTTGTTGTATTCCCTGTTCAGTATCATTAATACGATCCGTAACAGACATCATGTTGCATCATGTATTGTTGTTTGTATGGTGGAATATTGATGTGTTCCAACTGCGGACCATGCAGTGGCACGTGTCAGGGACCCAAGTCATGTCTAAGGCCCTGCCATATTTGGCCCACGGTTGTGCACGTCAACAAGATAATGAAGAACACTTCATTGTTTAATGGTGGGAACTTGACCCTTGAAAGAGAAACAATACACACTGGAGCTGTTGTCAGCATGGAGGGGCTATCATGCACCATTGTGGCCTCATGTGGCCATAGAGAGTGTGGCCTCACACTCTGGCCACATGTGAGATGCTGTTGTAACTGGAAAAATTCCAGTGCAGAGGAGGAGATCTAAGGTGTGGTTCTGGGGTGGAGGGGGTGAGGAGGACGTGATGCATGCCACTTCGACCCAAGGGATGTCCTGAAGGTGCCCTTCTGCCTGCCTGCCCCACCCCCCTGTGCACCATGCTCCATCTCCTGCTCAGCAGCTTTTCACAAGTCCAGGGGTTGGAATGTATTATGTGCTACAGCAACTAATAAAATAAATTTGCTTTGCAATCACAGTTGTGTCTCAATTTTTTGGGCACAAGCATCTTCCCCAACCTGTAACAAAAGTAAGTACGTGGAAAGTGGAAAAATACCAGAAAAATCCAGAAGTGTTTTCAAGTGGCTCCTACTTTTCCAAAACACATTTAATTCTGGGGAGAGCAAAGTTTGGGCAGTACCTGCCAAGGAACTGAAAACACAGGCAGGGAACAGCACTTGTCACATGGATAGAACCACTGGCATCACCCAGGTCTTGCCTATGTCAAAAAATGGAGAATTGTGGATGCATAAACACACACACATACACATACAAGGTAAAGGACCAATCAGCAAGACTGAGGCCTTGTCTGCTCTGAAATGGACACAAGCATTTAATTCCTATATCCTTTATTTGTTCCCCTCCCATGAAACCACCACCAAGCCACCAGTGCCACTCATTTCCCAAGTCAACTAAAAGGAAAAACATCCACAAAACTACCAAGCTAAAAACCCCAGCCCTGTTGTAAAGTTCTTTTTCATAAACTGCTACCACTCTGCTTAAAGAAATCAGTTAAACTCAGGCTCCCTGAGCACCCAAACCAGCTCCACTTCTCAGTAGTTCTATCTCAGGCTGACACATCCCCATGTGCACATTTCCCTGCCTTCCCATGGCTGCAAGGCTAGCAGCGAGGCCAAGGAACCCAGAAGCTCCAGTTCAAGGCTGTGCAAGTGATGCAGAGACCTTTTCCATCTTTCATTATTTGAATGAAGTTAAAAAACCAAAACAGGGACAACTCAAATATCTTTTTTTTTTTTAAATCCATGCTCTGTTTGCTTGCTGACGCAGGGAAATGATGTGTCAGCACACAGGGAAATCCCCAGGCAAGGGGAAAGGAAGGAGAGGCTGCTTTTAAGCACTGAGGTGGGCCTGTCATGGACCAAAAAGCGCGAGGGTGGAAGAGACTTGGCTCTCGTATCCACAGTGACACCTGACAGTGCTGTATGCTGACCTAGTCATGGAGCCCGGCTCCTGCAGGAGCTTCTCATCAACACCTCTGGGACTTCCATCATCCTTCACACAGGCCATGTGGGCTCATGAAGCGAGACCTGCAGAGGAAACAAGAGAGATTGTGGGAAGGAATGACCCAGGCTGTGTGTGGGCCCATGGTGCAACCTCCATACTCACCAGGTTGTGTGGGCACCTGCTCCCACATGGACTCCAGCAGGAACTTGGCTTCCAGGTGGCAACTGCAGAATGGGCACCTTTATATAGCCAGTTACTCCATGGGAGAGGGACACAGCCAATAATCCATTGAGCTGGACTTCCATTAACTTCCAGTTAACATTCAGGGTCAGGCTGGAGGGGACTTGGAGCAACCTGGTCTAGTGAAAGGTGTCCCTGCCCATGGCAGGGGGTTGGACTGAGTGACCTTTAGAGCTGCCTTCCAACCCAAACCATTCCAGGACTCTCCCACACAATGAAGAACACACACAGCTACTCATCTTGCACCAGGTTCTATGTATTATCAGACCGGCTGACAGGTAATAACATGTCTTCTGTAGCAGAAAGCACAACATTGAAACATTGATCAGTAATTATTCAAAACAAACAAAAATTAAAACCGAAACACCAGCCACACACACTCAATGCACAGATCTGCTAGCAGGTGAGTCCCTAGATGGCAATTCCAGGAGGGAATCCTCCCACTGCCCAGCAGCTCAGGGTCTGTGCTAGCTGCCCTAAGCAGTGTAGTCTATGATCACCTGGCCTCTGAGAAAGGTTTTTTTTAAAAAAATAAACACCATATCCTGCTGGCATATGAGCCAACAGCAAAAACATCAGAACTCATCCAAAAAACAGACAAGTTTGCTCCACGCATGAAAAAATATCCAGGCAAGCCGCCCTTCCGTCCTGTAACACACAATTCTATCTGGCTGTTGAGACAGTAACACTGCTGTAAGGTTCTTTTGGTTTTATAAGGAGAGTTTGTAACCTAGCTTCTTACACTTCAAATTCCCAAAACTCCTACACCTGCTTTTACAGCCTAAATAAACAGGCCTGCCAATAGGTTGTGGGGTTTTGTTTTCCTGAAGGACTAAGTTGAGGCGGAGGTGAAGCAGGATGCGACATGGACCAACTCCGCCTGCATTCCCTTCAAGCAGTGCAGAGACAAATAAATCCAGCCACCTCCACTTGCACAGCTTCCATGACTTCAGACATGCCAAGACATCCATCCTGGATCCCGAGGCCTGTTTAGGTGGGATGTGGCAAGACTAAAAATGAGCTGAGGGGAAGCCAGCACTGGTTTTGTACAGGAGCATGACAGGGAGAAGACACAACAGAGGAGCACTGCTCCCCTGCATTGAACGTTTTGGGGAAACATCTTGATTCTGACAGGGATCCCTCTGGAAAACAAACCCAAATCCCCCAGATGCTTGGCAAACAGGGAGGTAAAAGCCTACAGATCTACAAGGAGTAACGGTGAGGGAGCAGCCCAGGTACAGCCATCCCGAAAGGCACTGACATTTGTACACCTCTATATATTAATCTTTATAAATACAGTGTTCTACACGAGGAACTGTGGAACGTCATTCCAGGCTGGTTTCTTTTAACAAAAGCTTGCCAAGGCTTTTGCTCGGATCTGGAACACTTGTTCTTCTTCCTCCTTGGTGTCCCACCCTGTCCTCGGCGGCCTGGGCAGGTGTCTGGCCCAATTCCGCACACAGCCCTTGGCAGTGGTGGGAAGGAGACCACATGAAGAGCTGCTCTACAACTTCCAAGAGTGAAAAGCTAAAGTGTGAGGCAGGTTCAGCTGTCAGCAGAGTCCCAAGGAGGCGGGCAGTCATAGCTCATCCCTGGATGATGGCGCATCAAAGGATGACTGGGAGGGCAAGGCATCCTTGTTCTGGGCATCGCTGTGGATCTTACCCTGTTGCCGGGACTTCCAGGAGTGTGTTCTGTCCCAGTCCGTTGACACGGTCTCGTTGTCCCAGATAGTGGAAGTCTCCGTGTCACTGAGGTAGCCCGGCTGCCCTGTGTAGTGCGTGGGGTAAACAAGAAGGGGTTCTGCTGAAAAGGCCTTCAAGTCTCTGGACTTGTAGTACTCCATGTACTTTGTGCTACAGAAGAGAGAAACACCATCAGCAAGAAAGGAACCTTCACTGGTGCCAAGCTTGCCCCTGGGAGACATGGCCAATCCAGGGAGCAGTCTGCTCTGGGAGCGGAGGTAGGTACTGGAGTACAGCCGGAGGACACATCCTTACAACCACACACACCTCTACAACCAAAGGCTGTTCCCAGAGACAGCCAAGTGCCTCAGAACCAGCCCACAAGCCCTGCCCCGGGCAGGGACAATTCCCCTCTGTCACCTCCTTTAACCTGTGCCAGGAGAACATAACCAAGCACCACAAGGAGTCCCCACCAACCATGCTACCAACAAGATCTGGCCTAAGATCAGTCAGCAAGACCCACTCTGCGTCCCCCCGAGCCATGGAGGGACTTACACAGGATGCTTGTTGTACATGATGGGCAGGAATTCATCCACGGGCAGCATCTTGCTGAAGGGCTCAGCCCTGATGAGCTTCTGAGCTCCGTGGAAGGAGATGGCATAGCCCAGGGTCCAGTAGGAGTAATCTGCTTCCACCAGGTTCTGGACATTGGGAACGGCTCTCTCAGGCTCCTGCACCTGCATCCTTTTCCGGCCAATGTAACTTCAGGAGGGAAAAGATCAAGGAGATGGGAACCAAAGTGATCTGTGGCAATTAGGACAAGACTATTCATGTCAGCCAGGGCAGGGCAAAGGGTCAATCCCAGAAGCAATCCCTGACCCAGCTCACAGATTTCTATCCTGCCCCACTCCCAGACATCCAAGTCTAAGCCAGTGGGTGGTACAGCTGTGAAAGACTTCCTAAGGGAGCTAAGATGACAGAGTCTGAGGTTCAGAACTGAACTATGCTAGTTCTTCTGTCTTGGGAGCATCTCCAACACAGCTGAGGTCAAACAACACTGTCCACCACAGGCAGGGATGGTGCCCACAGGGCCTGCCGGCACCGGCTGCCCCAGAGGGCAGATCTGTCCCGACGGGAAGAGCCACTGTCCCCTGCACTGCAGCATCAACTTGCTCCTCTGCCATGCCCTAGCAGTGCTGCCGATCTCCCCATGCACCCAGGAGCTCCCAGAGGAGCAGGAACTTACATCAGCTCCCAGTTTAACTGGGCTTGCTCGATGTCGTCCATCAGCTTCACGAGCTTCCTCTTGAACTGGTGCTCAAAGCGCACATCGTCTTCAATGACGAGTGTCTTCTCCAGGCCCCTGCTTACCACCTGAAACATGAGGGCTCCAACATGAGCACAGTGGCTCCCTTGGGTGCCTTACTGTCACTGGGGCCACCCTGACCTGGCACTGCCTCCCAGACCATGCAGGCAGGGAGGGTGGAGAACCACTCTGTGACATACACATGATATGCCACGTCACTGGAACTTGCTCCAGTCCAGATGCAGAAAAAGGGGAAAAAAACCGAGTGCTTTTTTAACCCCATTTGCATTTCAAAACCTTCTAGCCTTTCTTCTAAGCAAGCTTGCCCCAAGCAGAATATTGGATGGATTGCAAAAACAGACATTAAAATGTTCTGATAAAAATCACTTGGAGTTGAGGGCAAATGAATCACAGAATCCCAGAGTGGTTTGGGTTGGAAGGGCCTTTAAAGCCCATCCAGCTCTGCCATGGGCAGGGACACCTCCCACTATCCCAGGTCGCTCCAAGCCCCATCCAGCCTGGCTTTGGACACTTCCAGGGATCCAGGGGCAGCCACAGCTGCTCTGGGCAACCTGTGCCAGGGCCTCACCCCCCTCACAGGGAAGAACTTCTTCCCAATATCCCATCTAACCCTGCTCCCAATGTCAGTGGGAAGCCATTCCCTGTGTCCTGCCCCTTCATCCCTTGTCCCAAGTCCGTCTCCAGCTCTCTTGGAGCCCCTTTAGGTACTGGAAGGGGAAAGAGGAGATGTGAAAGGTCAACATTGCGTTCAAGTAAACCCCTGAAATCCAAGGAAATCAGTTCCATCCTACACTTCCAGAAACCCGGGCTGGATCCAATGCTCTGCACCAGGACTGGCTATGCACCAGGACACAGCACGTTCCTGCAGGATCCCCGAGGCACTCCAAAATCCTCACCTCCTTCCAGATGTAGTAGTGACTCAGGAAGCAGCCGATCTCTCCTCTCGTCAGGGGCCTGGAGGAATATGGGTCCCGGTATCCCGGCAGCATTTCGATTCTGAGAGCTTTGAGGTGACTTGTGTTCAGTGCTCTGGGAAACAAGAGTATCTATCACCATTGCAAAAAAATAAGTCAATTCAAGCCAGACATGGGCACAGCATGGGGAATGCTGCTGATGTTCAGAGAAAAGCCACACCTTGAGAAATTCCTACACTTGTTTTGCTCAAAAACACAGAGGAAAATTACCTTCTTGATTTACATCTCTAAATCAAGCTGATAAATCATACCCTTAACTCTGCCAAAGACTTCTTATGGGACTGCCAATTATCTTTAACTCTGCCAAAAACTTCCTGTGGGACCATCCACTTGCCAGGTGCTTGGCTTTGATTAATTTTCTGAGGCCTTGATGGGATCCCAAGTCTCTAAGACCACTAGATGGCATGTGGGCTCCTGTCTCCTTGAGGCCTTTTTGCAACTCACAAACTCAAATTTCTGCCTTGATTACTCATTATAAAAAGGTCTTAAAATGCCTTAGAATCATAGAATCATTAAGATTGGAAAAGCCCTCTAATATCCTCGAATCCAAGCAATTCTCCCTGGGATGGGGCCTCCATCACTGCCCTGGGCAGGCTGTGCCAGACCACCCTTTCCACAAAGAAATTTTTCCCAGTTGTCCAGCCTGAACATTCCCTGGCACAGCCTGAGGGTTTTTCCTCTTGTCCTCTCCCTTGTTCCCTGGGAGCAGAGTCTGACCCCTCCCTGGCTGCCCCCTCCTGTCAGGGAGTTGTGGAGAGCCAGAAGGTCTCCCCTGAGCCTCCTTTTCTCCAGGCTAAGCCCCCCCAGCTACTCCTCAACAGACTTGTGCTCCAGACCTTAGAGTAAGCTTGGAAAGGGCTGTGTCAGGGTTAACGCTGCAGCACTACAGCTCTGTAGCACTAGGATGGACAATATTCTCAGGAGTTAACTGCTCCAGTCACAGAAACCTACGTGATTTTAACCTGATTTTGACCTTAGTCTAAAACCCAGTGCCCTAGTTCTCTCACAGAGACCGACTAATTGCAAAGGAAGAAAGAAATGAAGCAGAACTGCCCCAAACAGATGGTCAGGGAGATCCAAGTGGTGTTCAACTACCCCCCAGCCAACCCTGCTCTGCTGGAAGGAGGGCAGGGCATCCAAGGAGATGCTGTGAAGCAGTAAAGCACATCCCACTCTGGAAACATCCTCAAGTCCAACCAAAACTCACTTTCCATCCACAGCCTCCACTACCTTCACTGCAATCTCCTGCTCATAGAGTGTCCGCAGCATCCTATCCCGCCGGTCCTTGCGACGCTTCAGATTGATCATGAAAATCTGGATGGAAGAGAAAGACATCAGGACATCAGACTCCCAGCTGGGGGGGAGGGAGAAGGGAAGTCCTGATCCACCTTTCTCTAGCAGCCCCACTGGAAAATACCACATGCATGTTCATTCCAGGTTGTTTAGAATTTGTCAAAAAGTTGGTTTTGAGTTGGAAGCGTAGAGGCTTTTTCTCTAACAACTACTTTTCATGGATGTTCACGGAGGAAACTTGCCCGTTGAGGATGAAGAAAAGTGAGGGGAGACCAGTTAGAGCCACGTATATAATTTCTAAAGATACAGGATATTTAGGTTTATATCAAACAGAGTAACGTGACCATCTGCAGCATCAGTCCTAGAGGAACACTGACTCACAACATTGCCACTGCCTGGATTTAGGATTTTCAGTGGGGCCACCATCCACGTACAAGGCCATGGTAAAGAGAAGATTTTTGTGATTACTTCAGGCACTGAAAATCCACTGTGATCCCTGCCAGGGCAGAAAGTCAAGGCTGGAAACAGAGATGTCTGGGCAAGGCTCTGTCCAAAGCCTCGAGGAGACTGGTGGAGGGCTGAAGCCCTCATTGCAGGTAACCCTCAGGGGCTCAGAGATATTTTTCAGCCCGAAGCAGACAAGCACAAGCACAGCCTTGTAGCCCATGGAGCAAATCCTCATCCCAGTAAGAAGCAGAAAGAATTCCAGCTCAGTACAAATGAAAGAATAATAAACTGGATAAATAAAGTGCAGCCACAAAGGACAACACAGAAAAAAATTGGACCAGTTGTGCCCTAAACACAGATGTTCAAAGACACACAGCTGGATTGGGTTCAGCTTCAGGAGCCCCACAAACAGATGGAGCAGAGCACACCAAGAAGACAAAGGCTCCACTGATCCCCACAACACCCTCAGTCCCAGAGCCACCCTGGCACACACAGGGGCTGCTGGCTCTGGGAGTAACACAGACACCAGGAAATCAAAGCCTGGCAGGTCCCTCTCCAGCCTTCTCCCCAGGCATGGGTTGCACCCCTGGGGGCTACCCAAGGTGGGCCAGAACCCACCTGTGAGCCTGGATCCCCCACCTGCTCCCAGCTCTCCAGTGTCTCTCTTCAGGTGAGAGAAATCCTTCCCTCCTGCCACTGGAAAGCTGGAGAGCTTTCCCAAAGGTCCAATTTCCATCACAGATGGAAGGGAGGCCAAGCTGCTCTGCAGAGTCAGATGTAGAGCAAACAGCACAAGAACTGGGAAGTTAACCTGCTTTTCAGCCTCACTTCCACCTTCTCTTCCTAGCTGGATTACAACACAGAATCATGGCATGGTTTGAGCTGGAAGGGATGTTAAGGATCAGGCGATGAGTGAGAAGACAAGACAACAAACGGCAGAACAGGCTCCTTACTTCATCAAACCCCATCTTGTCAGGGTGCTTCGGAGGGACAGAGATGTACTGAGAGGGCTCCACGGGAGGGCGATCGACTGAAAGAGAGGAGAGACCCCAAACGTCACTCTCGTGCACACCCCACAATGGACATAACGTGTCTGCAGGTGTCTCCCTCACGGGCCTCCGGGAGCCGGGATGAGGAGCCACTGCAGGATGGGAACAGTGGCAAGCATCACACGGTAAAGCCAGAGCCAGCAGACATCAGGAAGAAAACATGGACGTGCAGCACCCTTTCCACATGAAAGATGCATTTGATCTGGGGAAGTTGAGGGATTTTGTGGATGGGGTTGACCTGACTGTGAAGCAATTACACCCCTAGGAAGAGAAGCGGTGGAAAATTTCAGAAAACTGCGTATCAAAACAATACGAGAGCAGTCAGGTCAGGATGCAGACTTCCAAGAAAATGAGAGCTGGGCCACTGGCAGGAGAGCTCTGTAAGCATTAACTTGGGGGGTCCATCATGGCAAGGGCACAGCAACTCACTCATGGCCTCGATCAGGGTGTGCACAAAGTTCTCAGCTTCCTCCTGCAGTGATTGCTGCGGCTTCAGGGGCATGGGAAGGAACCCGTAGTGCTCACGGTTGCAGATGAACATCTGTACTCCTGGGGATCACAGAAAAGCAGAAACTACAATCAGGCCTGCTACCAGGGCATTTCACTGCTCTGTGGCTACATAGCCACACACTTGCGCCAGGACCTCAGTCCCAAAAAGTTCTGCTTCATAAGCAAACAATTCAAAATCATTCCAGTTCCACCTTCTGTTTTGCCTGGCTGGCAGCAAGTGGCCTTGCTCATAAAACCAATCCCTACTGGCTGCCTAACTAACCCTTCAAGGGCCTGGGGTGACATGACAAGGGAGAATGGCTTCCCACTGAAATAGAGTGGGTTTAGA
The DNA here is from genome assembly GCA_013398015.1 of Oreocharis arfaki. Taxonomy (NCBI): domain Eukaryota; kingdom Metazoa; phylum Chordata; class Aves; order Passeriformes; family Paramythiidae; genus Oreocharis; species Oreocharis arfaki. Next base: position 730,736 of record VZRR01001444.1, on the reverse strand, counting down.
TTGAATACTGGGAAGAAATTGTTGCCTGTGACGATGGGGAGGCCCTGGCACAGGTTGCCCAGAGACGCTGTGGCTGCCCCATCCCTGGCAGTATCCTTCAAGGCCAGGCTGAACGGGGCTTGGAGCAGCCTGGGATAGTGGAAGGTGTCCTTGAAACGAGATGATCTTTAAGGCCCCTCCTAACCCAACCAATTCTATTCTTTACGACTGTTTCCTTTTGCTCTGGCTAGGAAATAAATGTGATACATTTTCACCTGTGCTGGCAAAGTACTTGGAGGAATACATATGTCAACACCCTTCAAAATGCCAAGTCACCACCAAACACGGTCCTTTCCTCTCCAGGACTAATTTTTACTGTGCCCTGAAGATTAAAGGAAAATCCCAGAGCAAGACATCAGTGAGGAAAACAGATGTGATAATGTAACATCCTTCTACTGAAAAGCTTTTGCAATTGCTTGTTGAAGGGGGGAAACAGAGGGAAGGGGCAAAGCCTGTCCTCGGAACAGATGCATTTGCAGGGCACAGACTCACCCAGTGGGAACATCCCAGCATCAGCAAAATACTTTTCCCTCTGGGATGACAAGGATTTGCTCACCACTGGCTGTAACTCTGCCTGTCACATCAGGCAACACGCTCAAAAGCCACATCCAGAGAAGCCCAGGGAAGTATTTCCGTTGTTTTTCATGGAGTCCTGGTAAGGTCCTTTATTAACTAACCCAAATCAAAGCTGCTAGAACCCAAGCAACCAGCCAAAACCTGCCTTTGTCTTTTTCTTTTTTTCTTTTTTTAATGAAACAAGCTTAACCAGCCCCCTCCCTCGAGGAAATAAATGAAAAGCAGACACTACCTGGTGTGTTGATGCTTTCATCTATTAGTGCCCCTAATCCCTGGTATTTTTAGCAGAGCAGAACTGTCAGCAGTAATGACCCCAGTGTTTCTCTCATTTTAAGTTCTACAAGTAAATTGCTGGCTATGCTACTTGCCAAAACACATTCAGCTGTCAGCTGCAATTTAGTTAAATGGCAGAATAAAAAAATACTACCTGCTGACATTAATGGATTTGGCACTGATCTAATCAACTAATCTTATCTGGCTCACTGATCTCTGTTCTTATCTTCCACTGCCTTGAACACACTTAATCTGCACAGATTCACACCAGTGTTCCTGTTCTGTCTGGGATAAAAGGTATTTGAAAATGGTAAAGCTCCCATAAAGTGGGGATGGGGACTCACCTTCCAGCTCTGTTTTTATAATAAAGTTAAATGATTGCTACAAGGGACAGAAAAGCTACAGGTATTTGTATTATTATTCTTAACAGGTTTTAAAGGCAGTGTCCAGGATTTACAGTCATGTCCTAAAACCACAGCTATACTTAAGGAACCAAAATTGCCCCCACTTCCCTGTGACCAGACCTTCCTGCTGGCTCGCTCAAGGGCTTCAGAGACCCAGGCTGAAAGGCAGCTCAGGAGATCATGCAATCATGGAATGGTTTGGGTTGGAAGGGACATTAAAGCTCACCTCATTCCACCCCAGCCATGGGCAGAGACACATTCCACTAGCCCAGGTTGCTCCAAGCCCTGTCCAGCATGGCCTTGGATACTTCCAGAGATCCAGGGGCAGCCACAGCTTCTCTGGGCACCCTGTGCCAGGGCCTCCCCACCCTCACAGTGAAGAACTTCTTCCCACTGTCCCATCTATCCCTGCCCTCTGGCAATGGGAAGCCACTCCCTCCGTCCTGTCACTCCATCCCTTGTCCAAAGTCCCTCTCCAGCTCTCTTGGAGCCCCTTTAGGCACTGGGAGGGGCTCTAAGGTCTCACTCGAGCCTCCTTTTCTCCAGGCTGACCTGGCTGGCTAAAAGCTCTCCTGTGAGTGAAAGGGGCTCTGCAGAGTCCAGTGCTGGCAATAACACACCCACTCTGAGTTTTGTTCAGAGTCAGGACTCCCACACAGGCCACATCCTCTCACAGAGGTGGGACCACCTCTTTGGAGCATCACAGAACAGCTGCTTCCAGCAGCAGATTCCCTGTTGGAAATCGATGGTTTGATTTGAGGCATTAAGCACAGCACTCGGCCTGGACAAAAGCCAACATCCTTTCTGACTTCAGGGAAAGTAAGTGAAATTACTCCAAAGAGAATTTTACCTCTAAGCTCACACATTTTTCACATTTCTGAACTTGGATGTCATCTTTTTATCCTGGGTGACAAAACTCAGCCCAGGACAGGAGCCAACAATCTGAGCAGATCAATGGGCCAGACAGCTGGAGCAAAGCCTTTCATGTCATGGGTCAGTCCTGGAAAAAGCTAGTGTTCTAGGATGCAAGGAAAAAATGATGGGTTTGAATCCCTGAAATATTTCTGAAGCAGCTGGAGTTAATGCACTGCAGTTACCACCTAAGTTGGAGGCTGCACTTCTGGGAGGGCTGTCAGAGGGAAGAAGTGGGGGGCTGGATTTGAAGCAGCCTGCTTTGCTCTCCAAACTTAAACCTCAACTCTCCTCTGGAGCCAAGACGTGGCACTGGGGGACAGGGTTCAATGATGGATTTGGCAGTGCTGGGGAAATGCTGGACTCAATGGCCTTAGGGGTCTCGACTCTGTGATTCTGCACTGATGTCTTGACTCTGAAAGTCAGGACCCTGAATCTGCTCTGCAATTCACTTCTCACCTCTGTCACCCAAGGGTTCCAATTTCAGCTCTTACTGCCTCTTCTCCATCATTCATCTTATCTGACACTCCTCATCCTCTCACAGCTGATTTTGAGAACGCCCTGCTCAGACTGCCAAGAAAACATTATTTTTGGTGCCGTCAAGACCTGCCAACCAGACCCACCATTAAAAGGGAAACTACAGGCAGCTGGTGGCTGCTGTGCTGGTCTGGGAACAGTGGGGAGGGAGGCTCAGCCTTCAGAACAACAACAACAACTCTGCTTCCCTTGGCTTTCTCCCTGCCTGCCTGTTCCCAAGAGCAGCCCTTCCTGCTCTCCTTAACTTTACATCTTCTGCAGAGGACAGGGAGCACCAACTGCACATCACTCAGAGGACCCATGAACAACTTTTCCCTGCTAATTCACCCCAGCAAGTCACCAACCCACTCATGATCTCTGAACAGAAGGCACTTATGGGTGCTGCTGAGGTTTCACCAATCCCTTTTTCCTTATAATGCCCCAAACTCTTCCCTTTTCAACACAGCAGGTGAAGAATAACACAGATGGCCATCACCGTCCTGGGAGCCCCCTTCAGCTCTGACACTGTTACACACAGGTCTGCCAGCCTGGATTCTGCTGGAGGCAGAAAACTCACAAGAGCTACTCTCCAGAAATAAATGGGACTAAACGTCTTTACCACAAGCATGAACAGTAGAAGCATCAGGCACTAAAAAGACAGTGATGTCTCAGTGACACCTGGACCTCTCTTCAACAGCCAGAGATTTCCTCTCCCTGGAAGTACCCAAGGCCAGGCTGGACAGGACTTGGAGCAACGTGGTCTCGTGGAAGGTGTCCGTGCCCATGGCAGTGGGTTGGAATGAGATGAGCTTTAAGATCCCTCCCAACCTGAACTGTTCCAGGATTCTACGGTTCAAGAAGAGTCTCTTGCCCCCCCCACCACCCCCAGCCTTCATAGATCTTTTGGAAGTGGTGACTTTAGATACCTCACCCCCAGACCACCTTCCACTCTCCCAGCACCCACCTGTGTTCGTTCACCTGCTGTGACACAAACCAAGGGTGGAGTCACACGTTTTGTCTCTGAAATATTGCCCCATCCCAAGAACAGCCCTCACATCCTCTGAAGCTAGTAGCAATCCAAAACTGCCTTTCCAGCTACTTGCTGCTGGTTATCCCTGACCGGATCTCAAAGAAGAAAGGGAACAGGGTCTGAACACCCCATGGAAGTCCACCCTGGACTTTTGGGCTGTGAACCTGCAGTGGAGGTCTGTGTCTCTCTAGGAGTGACCCCTCCCCAGCAGAGGCCCTGGACACACCTGCTTGGCGACTGGAAAAGGCAAAGACCATGATATCATCGAAGCTCCAGGTGTAGTCCTGGTGTGGGGGGTAGAACATCAGCTTGGTGGAGGCTTCCTTCCTCAAGTCAATAAGGAACGTGGAATGGACCATGGGGACAGCAAAACAGCCCATCCTCTTCCATTCCCGAATGAGGGGATACTCCAAGGTCCTCTTGTAATAGCCCTGAAACCACAAAGAGAGGGCTGTTGTTACAAGAGATCCCTGTTTCAAAGATGCTCCTTAGCAAAAGCTCACACCCTGACCTCTCCAGCAGAGGTTCACCAGGGCTTGGCTCTCAGTCGAGACATTTTTTCAGTGTCTCCCATTTGGAAAGAGTTCAGTTAAGTATTTAGAAACAGTCTTTATTTCAAAAGCTAAAGACTGACCTCCCTGCTTTTTAGGAGCTCTTGGAGATCCAAGCCTTTCCACTGTGAAATTCCCCTGCAATGGAGCTTCAAATATCACACTATTTTCTCCTGGCTCTTCATAACCCTTTTTGCACTTAGACTCTCCAGCCTGATCATGGAAGCTGCTGAGCATCCATGATACCCTCCACATTCAACAGGCACAAAGTCCATTTAGTATCTCAGAAAGAAGGATCTGCAAATTAATTCTATCCGTGACTTAAAAAATATCATTTGTTGTCACTGCAGTGAAGACAGCATCTCAGTCTCCATCAGCTGTGTAAGAAACCCTGCTTCCTCCATCCTGGGGCAAGCAGGTTTGACACTCACTCCTGACTCTGCCCAGGGAGGCAGTTCAGTCAGCTCCTGGGTAACTCCCTGTACTCAGGAGCTCTGCCAGCCTCTCAGCACTCTGGGCGCAACACCCACAGTGTGTGGCTCATGTGGAAATAAATATACTGAATTCCTCCAGGAAGAAAATCCTAAACCACCAAATTGATATCTGGATGGTTGAATCCAGAGCAGATTCTAGGCTTTAGGGAAACAACGAGTCACTAAAAGAAGTTAAAGCTCCGTTTATGTTCTATTTTCCATGAGCACTGAGGCACTGGCTGAGCAAATGCTGGCAGAACTGCTCTGTCCCGGACTACGCTGGGCCACGTTGTGGTGCACGTGCCTGGTTATGGATCTGCCATCTCCCTCTGCCCTTCAAATACACTGTGACCATACCATGAGGATGGGATATCCCAGACAACCATCCCGACTGCCACAGGAAGGAGCACCTGGGAAGAGATGTGACTGGCATTCCCACCAAAGGAAGGGTTAACACACCCACCCTTTAACAGACACCCGAGAATGCCCACAGGTGAAGATGCTGGACACTCATCTTCCTCCTCCAGTGGCTCACTCCCGGTTTTTGGGGCTGTCCCCTGCTCATAAATCACATGTAGGCATGCTGCTGCCGCACTGCATTTCCCAGGCTTGCTGCGCGACAGAGAAATGTCAGCCTGTCTGGAGCTGGGCTTGGCTCGCTGTGGCTCGGTGTCGGGGGGGAGGCCGTGTTTCAAGGCGTGCTCTAGCTGTTATTCCCTCCCCAAGTCCCCTGGGGGAGCAAGGCTGAGCACACGAAGCCCTGGGACTGCACGCAGAAACAAGAGAAAAGGAAAAATAAAGGGAGAACTTTCCTGTTCACTCCAGCAGGATTTTTTTAAACCAAATTTTGCAAGATGCCTTTGCTGGTTTTCCTCTCTCCTTTTCTCAGCTAGTGCTGGTGATGGTGGAAACTTCCTACTGGAGAGGTAGGGCTGGGGCCGGTGCACATGGGAAGAGATCCACTTCAGCCTGTGATGCAGGACTGACATACCCCAGTGGAAAACCCAGCTGACTTGCAACTTAGCCTTAAAAACTTAAAGCACAATCAATACCTTTGCTATGAAGTTTATATCTCCATTTTCAAACAAAGTAAAAAAACCCAAGTGAAACAAGTAAACACATCTCACCACACCCCTTTTCTTATCTCTATATTTACTTCCCAAGAATTTGGAAAGTTCAGGACCTTTCCCTGCTATTTTTTATCCAATTACTTAGTCTGAACTGTGGAACTCCTTCCCAGAAGATGGTGTGGGTGCCAAAAAACAGATTCAGACAGGGATTTCTGTAGAATAAAAAAAATCACTGAGAGCTTTAAAGACAAATGTATTCCTCAAAAACCCAGAAAGGGATTGCCAGAGGATAGAAAAGTATTTTAGGAAAGTAACACTCACTTTTTTGCCCTATCCATTTTTTGCCCTAAACTATTCCCTGGACATCTGCAGATGAACCTGTGCTCTGACCCAACGCAGTTTTTATGTAGGTCAGAAGTAACATGAAACTCTGGTTTTAGGCTCAGCACCAGTACCTGTTACATGCATACTTCAGCACACACACCCCCTACAAGGCAAAGGATGTTGCCCCACTTCAAAAATCTTGTTCATAGATGAGAAAGGTAACTTAGACACAACGGAGAGCTGTGGAAAGAAAAGCAAATTCCTCTTGGATTAGCATCACTATACAGAAAAACTGGCCTAAAATTATGCACCAAGGGTTTTAATGCCATTACAGAAGCATGAAACCACCTTAAAAAAATTCTTATCTGTTTATCAGTACTTTTTCTGTGGTTAGTGGGATTGCATCACATGTTAACACCACCTCAGAGCTACAGCAGCTTCTGGTCAGAAGAAGGCTACAGCAGCAGATGGGAAAGCCCACAGAACAGGAAGGATGCCTGCTGCTCCAGAGACGGGGGCAGGAGCCCCTGGAGGACACCACTCACACAGCTCCCCAGCACCCTTCACGAGGTCACCTGCCTGGGGAGTGATCCCACACCAGAAGTTGGAGTAGAGGGAGCGGGACTCGAGCATTGGTGCCACCAGTGTCTTGTTTTCTGCTATCAGCAGGTTCAGGGTCTGGGGGTTGGTCAGTAAATTATCTGCATCAACAAACTAGAAAAGGAAGAGGAAAAAACATTTGTTAATAGATGAAACAATATGATTCCCCTGATGCTTTCTTGGGAATGAGGCAGCCAGAGGCACATGACCAGCCCAAGTGTGGCCACAGGCCTAGGGCAGTGCCTGTCCCCGGGGCTGCCACTGCTAGGGCACCTCCAGCCCCTCACAACAAGAAAAGACCTTGAGAGGCTGGAGCATGTCCAGGGAAGGGAATGGAGCTGGGGAAGGGTCTGGAGCACCAGGAGTGGCTGAGGGAGCTGGGAAAGGAGCTCAGCCTGGAGAAAAGGAGGCTCAGGGGGGACCTTCTGGCTCTGCACAACTCCCTGACAGGAGGGGGCAGCTGGGGGCGGGGGGGGTCAGGCTCTGTACCATAGGAAGTTTAAATTGGGTATTAGGAAAAATTTCTTCTAAAAGAGTGACCAGGCACTGAAATAGGCTGTCCAGGGCAGACGTGGAGTCACCATCCCTGGAAGTGTTCAAAAAATGTGTGCATCTGGTACTTGGGAATGTGGCTTAATGGTGAACATGGCAGGTCAACAATTAGATTCTGAGATCTCAGGTCTTTTCCAAACTTAACAATTTTATGATTCCATAAGGTTGGCAAAAAACCACCCCAAAAGCAGTGAGCTGGTGGGTTTAACTCCATAGGGCACAGGGCTGCCACAGGGAAACCTGGGGCAGCTGCGCCTGGGGACAATGAGATAGGCAGAGAGCTTCCCTGACTCCACACAACCTCATACCCTCACAGGGACCAGGGAGCTGCAAGGGAAAATAACATCACTGAAAACTCAGGACAAGTTCATTTCGTGAAGAGCATCAAGAACAACTCCTAAACTGCCCTCACACCTCACCTTGCTTGGAGGCTTTGGGAACAACCCCCCCCCCCACAGTGACCAAGGCAGCATCTTCCCACAACTGCTCTGCACAACTATTTCTCTTACATTTCACCAGGTGGGGGTTCAATCTGGGGGACCCTTGCAGGTACCTCCCACCACCAGGACTGTGTTCAGTCCTGATGCCTGTGGAGAAAGCTCCGAGCTTACCCAAGGACTCACCTACCTCACTGCAAAGTCTCTGGCTCACCAGACCAAGAAATGACCCACGACATCTCAATTTGCCTTTAGATGGAGAGAAAACGTTTCGACAGCCCCCAGTATCCAAGTGAGCACCTGGAAAGCTTTTGCCTGAGGCCAGCTAATAAATCAAACTTTGTATTTACCAGGATATAGTCTGACCACTTGTCCCGGGCAGCGCGCAGGGCAGCCTGTCGCAGCTTCATCACATGAGTGAATCGGGAGATTGGCCAATGTTTTGGCCCAATTTCTTCAGGGTAAGACCTAGAAAAGAAAAAAAAAAGTGACTGTAATCCATGTCTGGGCTTTATTACACAAGAAAAAAGAAAAAAAGAGAAAAGAGAAAAGAAGAAAGAAGAAAGAAGAAAGAAGAAAGAAAAAAGAAAAAAAAAGTGACTGTAATCCATGTCTGGGCTTTATTACACAAGAAAAAAGAAAAAAAAAGTGACTGTAATCCATGTCTGGGCTTTATTACACAAGAAAAAAGAAAAAAAAAGTGACTGTAATCCATGTCTGGGCTTTATTACACAAGAAAAAAGAAAAAAAAAGTGACTGTAATCCATGTCTGGGCTTTATTACACAAGAAAAAAGAAAAAAGATAAAAAAATAGTTCAGTTGCTGCCTTCATTATGAAAGCAAAACAGCATTAGAGTCACCTCAGGCAACCCAGGAAGGGTTTTGAGGGAGAATAATTCCAAGTTCTGTGCTGGCATGAGCACAGAGGGCATCAGAGAACAAGCAGTGCCACAGTTTTCTGATGTCCCAGCAAAGCAGCACCATCCAACCCAGGAGCTGCTGCAGCAGCAGAGAGGACCCCTCCAAACTGACCTGCAGCTCACTGACCCTGCCTGACCTTGGGTACAAACTCATCTGCCCTCTGCTAGGCTGCCAATCCAGCTCCCCTTGGCCCAGCAGAACTGGGATGTGAAGATGAAGGCAGCCTGGCCTCTCCCGGGCTCTGGGCATTATTAGGAACTGTTAACACATCCCAGGAACAGCTCCTAAATCTCCCAACACCCGGCCCCACAGGCCCCAGCACGGCAGCAAAGTCACGTGCATGCCTCTGACTTCAGGATCAGCTCCAAAAGTAGAGGTTTTTTAACAAAGATGGAAGGGAGCTCAGGAGCAGATCCCAAAGAGGAATAAAAATCCAGGAATTTGAAACAGTGCCAGCACAAGTCAGGGAAGGAGCTAAGAATTTCAAAAGCTTTTCGCAGAACTTAAAAAGTGCCAGGTTTGGCAGGAGAAAGAAAATTCAAATGAAAGGATTAAAAATGTCAATAAAACCAGCATTCCCTAGAGGTTTGTACCACAATCTCCCCATCACTGCAGTGAGGAACTTGAATATAAAAGCAAGCCTAAAGGAAGGGGAAACTGATGTAATTTTCCTTGATGGAAGAAACTGAAAACAGAACAAACCCAGGAACAGCTGATCTTAAAAATAAATAAAAATTAAAGTAATAAAAACCCAACACACCGTATTTCAAAGCAATAGCCCTGCAAGTCATGCAAGGGCATAATATGTGGAATCAAATCTAGTTCTCTGGCTCAGCACTTACTGAATATTTGATGTCCCAGAGCTTTCATAGATGATATGGAATGGGCTATAATTTCTCTGCTTCCTTGCAAGTAAAGAATGATTGTTTTAATTCCCCGCAGCTCTTGATGTAATTTGTTTACCATGCAAAGAGAGCAGCTACAGATGCTAAGTAACTGAAAGAAAAATACTTTCTTCCACAAAATTCTGCATGAGGTGCTTCACTGAAGTCAGAGATCTTTCTACAGAGACTTTATCTTACCTTTTTCCATAAGAACACAATTTTAATGGGACAGACCCCAGAAAGCAAATAAACCACATTTTAACGCTTGGACATTTAGTACAACTCCCAGTTTGGAAAGAGAAAACCTCAGGAATTTGGGCTGTGCAACCAAGAGCCCCTCCCAGGTACTCACGGGGGTTCCTCCATGGGCCTCCACTCCACATCGTGGTACAGGTGCTGCACATTCTTCAGCCACTCCCTGAGGATTGCTGTGGTGTTATCAATGTTGTGGTCAGTGGCTGCCCTGGCAAATCAAGAGCAAAGGGAGCACATTAGCACAAGGTTTGTGCCTTTGCTTTACCAGGGAGTGCTCTGTCCAGTCCAGCCACCGGAAAAGACAAGACACGCAGTTGGGGTTTAACCGCAGCTGGCAACTGAGTACCACCACTCTGGGATGGGGAAGGGAACAAAGCCTGTGGGTTGAGATAAGAACCATTTAATAACTGAAACAAATAACTGAAATGTGCTGTTAGTGGAGGGAAGGAACACAGTACTTGCTGAAGAATGTTTTTTTTTCTATCAGGGCTGAGCTAAACAGACTGGAACAGGAGGCAGAGATTCACATCCCTGACAGCAATCACATGGAAATGCTTCCAACAGGGGCCACACACGGCTCTCTGCCTGGGATGCTCAAGCCTTCAGGTAACAGGACAAGTGAGCCAAGTCCCATGTCAGCTGCTCCTCCCCAGCTGCCTTCCCTGGGACCAGGGCTTTGCACACCCAGCATGGGGCGGTGGCAGATCCCACCACAAACTCCTGTCACTAAAAGGGCTGATCATTTTTCCTAGCTGGAATGGGCAGGAAAGCACAGTCCCATGGCAGAGCACTGCTCAGCAAGCTCCACTGGGAACTTATAATCCCTTCATATTCCTCTGGGAGTATAAATAGTCCCACAAGGTCCAGTGCAGACAGCAAAGACAGTGTGAAACATATCACTGAGGGGAGGTTGCTGGAAGTCCCCCTCAACTGCTATACATTTCTTGTTTCCTCCTCCAGCTCCAGAGAACCAAAGGCACTTCCCAGAACATTCTCCGCCTTACTTAAAGCCAGAGCTCCCGGTAGCCAGGGGAGTACATGCAGAAAGAAGCCACATCCCAAACCCTAGAGCTACTCCAAAGCTATTTCAGGAAGACACCTCCACACCATATGACCCTACAGATGAAAACCAGGGCATGAACCCTTTTCAGTTTGTGCAAGAGGAACACACCATTCCCATAGGGTCTAGCCTGCTTTAAATTAAAAAAGGACCAAGAACTTGGATTTTCAGTTTATTTATAATCAGAACACCAGAATCACTTAAAGCCAGGAGGCTTCTTTGTTGAGTATTTTTTCCTGTCTGTTGAAACAATACATACTGAAAGTTCAGCAAGTGAAGAGAGGCTGGTTCCTGTGTCATTAACTGCTCTCCTGTGACAGAGCAAGGCTGGGCTTAGTCATGGCTTCAGGGTTTGCTTTTGACCAAGACCACGGCTCATGCTGCACTGTAGATCTAGTTTGCAATGATGTCTGAACTGGACTAAAACAGTTGCAGCGTTGACTTCGTGTAAGTCCAACTTGCTCCATGTGTTTTATGGATGAAACTCATCCCCTAGAGCCCATTTTCACACACTTCCTTGGGCTCCCACGGCCACCAAGGCATTTCACATGTCTCACTCTGCTTTCCTCCCATGTTCCAGCTACACAGTCAGCAAACAAAAGCTCCAGAATTCCTAAAATACCAGAGAACTGGGAAAATGGCTTCACATTCATGGTCATCACTGGAGCTGCAGTGGCACCAAGAGGGAGGCACTGGGGCCACACTGCAACTGGGCATCACATAAACGAGGCCAAGACGACAGCAGCCACCCTGGGGAATGCCGAAGGTCATCCCACAACATCCTCTTTTCCAGGTACAGACCAGCCTTAAGGACCATGGAGACCCTTAAAGTAAGCACACAGCTCCCACAGAGTCAGGTCCATGTGCCTCTTTCCCTCAGCAAGCCTCATCCCATTCTTTCTAACCTCATCCCAGTCCTCCTAACCTTGCATAATATCAGTGGGGACATATGAAGGGATATGCTACAGTCTGGGAAGGGAAAGGGGAAACTTCAGCTGCATACATGTAAAATTAATCTCAGTTTTATGTTGGCTGCTCCCATCTCAGCCAGGAGATCCTTCTCCATTCAACTTTGTGCACACACAAGCTCAAAATGTTTTAGATGGGGAGCTGTTTGCAGGGACATGCAATCAAAACCCAGAGCTCTCAAATGAAACACAAATTTCCTTGACAACATGAAAAGAGTCATTCAACCTCAGAGAAAAGGATTACCATGATGGAAAGCTGTTTCCTCAGGTGCTCAGAGTTGCTTCATGAAGCCCAAATCTCTGACTAGCAGAAGAAACCTTGAAGTTGAATGACAGCAATTGGCACAGCTAGAGCAAGACCTTTGTCTCCCTAGGCAGAGTAAGGGGGCTGAAGGATGCTCTTCCCATCACACCTGGAGTACTCCATCCTGCTCCTGGTAGGGCAGCAGGCCCTTGACAAAATTCACCCTGGAAGACACCATCAGCCAACATCCTCCAGCCAGAAGTGAGATGTGCAAATGGAAGCTGAAGGGATCTCTACATCTACCTACAAGGAATCTGCTGGAAGAAAACGCCATTTTCCAACCAAAACCATTCCATGACTCTATGACTTCACTGCCCAGGCTGTCATGGTGATACAAGGAAGGTAAATTCACATCCCAGCAGACCTCTCGAAGACATGGATGAGCCAAGGCTCTGGCACAAAGGAGGGACAGCTCTCTCCAGGAATGTCCACCCAGCAACATTTCTAAGCCCAAAAGTCCTCAAAGGCAATAAAGTCTGTTCCACCCTGGATGAAACATGCCCTATGACTAGCAGTTTGGCAAACCTTTGTTTTTCCAGCTTTGAGCTCAAAAAACCCAACCAAAAAAAAAACCAACCCAAACCAAATGAAAGAAAAAAACAAACCCCAAAAACCCAAAGAACCAAGCCATTACAAAAGCACTTAACACTATTAGTTCCAGAATAATTAATTTAAGATCAAACAGCATCAGCACTGACTCCTATTGCAGTATGTGAACCAGTCCACCTTTCCCCCCAGAAAAAAGTAGCAGCTCTGGTGTTTGCAATAGCACTGTGTGGAAAAACAGGCACATACTTTATTTTTTCCCCCCTTTTTTTTGTTTTTGTTGTTGTTGTTGGGTTTTTTTTCTCTTCTCCCTGAAATGGCAACCCCTGCACAAGAAAAACAAGCTAATTAAAATGTGAGCAGGATTTCTCACTGGGAGCAAGAGCTCCTCAAGCCCTGAGAGGCACTGTACACTGTAAACAGTTCTTCTGCAGCATTCTGTAGCACTTCAAGAAGCCAAATACACAGCTATGACTTCAGTTTGGTGGTGAGAACACATCACCCAAGAGATGCTATCACCTCCGCCTACTTGCCTGTCCTGGAAAAGCATTTTTACTCTATCCTCTTATCCTTACTGGTCCATGATCTGCACTTGACAGGACAAAGAGAGTGGATTACTGTAACCCAGCTCCACTCAGCTCACCAGGAGCATGGCTTGTCCACATGGTCCTTAGACTAAGGCAGTGCCTGGATTTTTAGGGGTATTTTCTGAAAGCAAGTTGGTGAGCACAGCACCATTATTTGTGTGGGAATCTATCAGCAATATTGTTGACCTGGCATCAGGTTCAAATCCTGGTTTTGAGTGGATCAGCAACACCATTTTCAAGAGCTGATTAAAAACACCTAGAATTTAAGAAAAAAGGTCCTCTACAAGATTTACAACCTAAAGCCTGCGCAACACAACCAGGAAAAAACGGAGGAAAAAAATTCTAATTCCTCCTACTCTTTTCAGAAAGAAAGTTCAATAAATAGACCAGACCACATGTCCAGATGGACACCTCTATTCCAGTAACACGGCAGCTTTTTCCCCTTTAAATTTAAACCCATTTCCAATAAACAGAAGTTAAATTTTTGAAAAGTTTGAGTGAGAATGTTCATATAGGGGCTTCTGTCGACATAACTACAACCACTTTAATATTTACTTTGGCTCTAGCCAGGAGTCGTACCATGGACACAAGCCCTCATTGTTCACGCTCAGCAAAGAACCCCCTCCCAAAAAAACTAATGGAGAGTGCACAGTGGAAAATCCAAGCATGACATTAAGCACCTCCTGTTTTAATTAAGTAATGTGAGTAGCAGCATATGAGGAAAATGGCTCCTTTTACAAACTGCTCGTATTTTTAGCTTGATAATGTCTCCTCAAATTATGTTTGCAAGGGGGAGTTATTCTAGGGTTTGATAGTTGTTCTCCTCTTTTCCTCCCCAAAAAAGGAATTAAAAATAACAATCCCCCTTTTTTACTTCTTCATACTCTGGCCTGTTCTCCCAAGCTATTTAGTTTATTTACCTCAGTCGCTGGGTCAGAGGAGAAAATTTTCACCTTCACCATCTGTATAGGAAAAATACTAGAGGACAAAATGCACCTTGTGCGCTGCTGGCTTGTCAGAGTAGGGGGTCATGCTGTGACACAAGCTGAGGCAAATGCCACAGCCAGGGCCCTGCAGTAATTTTCCTACTGAATTTAACATTTACCACATCTTCCTTTCAGCAAACAGGGTGGGAGGGCTTCGAACAGGGGTCAGTGCTTCACCTCCAAACAGTGCAGAGCTGAGTCAGGACTGAAGTCAGACAGCTTTCAAAAACAAAAGCTGTAAGGAGGCTCCTTTCCCTTTCTAACAGTGTTTTGAAGACTGCTGGGCTTGAGGAGGGTATTGGGTTCACCCTTTATGGCTGTGAGAGTCAAACCTGGACACCCAGGTTTGAGTGGGTCCTTCCCATCACTCCACTGAGAACACGCAAAGGATGACTGTGGTCAGGATGCCGCTGATGCTGGGGTTGCATTGAAAGTGGTTCACAGGAAGAGGATGCACATGGCTTTCCGGGGCTCCTGCTGCTTCCACAGTTTTTAGAACTAAGTCACGAATGCAACCAAATCGCAGGAAACCCCAGGGGTATCCACTTTAACTGTCTCCCTTGGTTCCTCTCTGCCTGCAGCCAGGGATTCAGTTCACCCACGAGGCTTGCTATGGGATGTGGTCCAATACTGAGTTCCATTGAATTAAGAGCCATAGGTTGGCCATGTGCCCTAAACCCACAGGGTCTCCTCCAAAGTGAAGCCCAAAGCCAGTGGAAAGCCTGTTAGTAGATCATTCCTAACAACTGTAACACAGAGACTGGTGACAAAAGCACCAGTACCTCCCCTTGGCCATTTTCCACAAAGCTGAGCAGCAATAAAACATTCAGAGAGAGGTCACAGCTCAAACCAAAGCGATGGAGGAAGCACACTTCTGTGTGCTCTATTCCAGAATTTGTGCTAATACAGGTGCTCAAATATTCAAGGACAAAGCTCAGCGCTCAGAGCAGGACTCAGCATCTTCCTGAGCACCTTCTGAGCTGAGCCAGCAACAACAGGCACTGCACAGGGGGTTCCCCCTGTGCTCTGGGGAGACTCCAGGGATTTCAGACCCCAGAGCACTGGAAAATCCACACAACTTCATCTAGCCCCAGCCACTACTAATAATTTACTCCAGCAGTCCCACACTTTTTACCACAGCACTAATGACACACAATGAACAGGGCATCTGATGGGAGTTTTAACCTCCGAATTGTTTAGATCCTGCATAAAAGCCTCTGGCTTTCAGTCCCTTGAGGGAGCCCCAAGAGCTCCTGGTCTGAGTGGAGCTGAGCTCCTGTCACCCAGGCTGCCCTGCTCATGCTGAGTGTGAGATCAGCCCAGCCAAAAATAACTGAAAAAGCAGAGTCCAGCCACAGAGCCCCAATGAGTCAAACATAAATTTGGATTTAGATTTCCCAAAACAAGCGGTAAATAAAGTAACAGAGAGTCATTTCTAACTGCTCTTTTTGTCTGAAAGCTGCCAGGCTTAGAAAACCAAGTCAAAATATAAACCCCTCCAAAGTGGCAGTCTCCAGTGAGCCAGGGATGAACTACCTTGACTAGACAACAGTGCAACTAGAAGAGACTTGAAGGGAAGAGATGGATCCTAAAGAGGAAGGGAAAAAATCTCAAAACAAGACAGAAGCAAAACACTTCTGAAGCACAGTAAGAGTGATTTAATTTCAGCTGTGAAAACATCTGTTTTTACCACAGATCAGGTCCCTGGAAGTGTCCAAGGCCAGGCTGGACGGGGCTTGGAGCAACCTGGTCTAGTGGAAAGTGTCCCTTCCCATGGCAGGAGGTGGAACAAAACGAGCTTTAAGGGCCCTTCCAACCCAAACCACTTGATTAGTCTATTGTATCATTTTAAATGCAGTTACTTTCAACTACTCCATGTTCTCCTGCCCAGGATCTTCTCAAAAAAAGCATCAAACCAAGCAGGGCTCCCTGTATCTTTCCAAACACTCCCCCACCAAGAGGCAGATATGGCTCTTGCTCATCCAGCAGAGATGAGACTCAGGTAATACTTTTATTATTTTATTATTAAATACTCAGTAAATCTTTTTCTGATTGGCCAGCCCTATCTCATGTCTGTGAATTTGAGACTCAGTATCTCAAATCTCCCAGGTACCAATGGGATCAGGGATAACATACCATGAGACAGCTCCCAACAATACAGTCCAGAGACTCTGGACAGATCTAAACCATCTAAATCACTTATTCTAGCACAATTATGTTCATACCCTTCTTTAACAGGGCCCGAACATTCAGTCCGAGTTCAAAGAACTGTTTAAGCATTCAAATAAGTTGCCAAAATTCTAACGTATGTATAAGACTTTTTGGCTTTGCAGGAACTTTGCATTTATTCTAGGGTTTCCTTAATCAAGGACAGACTTTTGGAAGTACCTTCTTTTGGTTTTTATTTGAACTTGGTCCCCAGGCCACCCGGGCCCAAATGGGTGTCATGGAGCTGCGTGGGAGCGTGGAACCAGCAACACAAGCAGTGCTGCTTCCCGGGCTGGGCAGCTGTACAAGAACAGGACCTCACAGCACAAGAATGCAGCACACAGGGCTCCCCTCTAACTCTTTCCCTGTGCCCTTCAGCAGCTGTGGATAATGGATTTTGCTGGCAGTAACACTGATTTTAAAACCTTCAATGGTCTTCCAAGTCCAAGTGAATGACTCACAGATGTATGTAAGTGTGTACATACTTCTGTACAGATCAGGATCATTGCTCTTTCCATGCTACGTCAAGAAATACCTCACTTTCTTGTCCCTTGCTCCCCACAACAGAATCATGGAATCCCAGAACAATTTGGGTTGGAAGGGACCTTAAAGCCCATCCCATCCCACTCCCTGCCATGGGCAGGGACACTTTCCATGATCCCAAGCTGCTCAAGCCCTGTCCAGCCTGGCCTGGGACACTTCCAGGGATGGGGTAGCCACAGCTTCTCTGGGCACCCTGTGCCAGGGCCTTACCACCCTCATTGTAAAAAAATTCCTTCTTATATCTAATCTACATTAACCCTTATGGCTTCCTCATGCAAAAAGTCAAAAACTGCTGTGTAACAGCTTCCCTGGCATCCATGCAATAGGAATTCTCTTGCAGTGCAAAGGAGGCTTCTGCTGCTTCAATCCCAAGTCCTCTCTCCATCTTGTTTTAGCTCCCCCCATGCTCACCCTGCTGCCAAGCTTTAAAAGAAACAAAAAACCAGCTGCATCTTGTGAGTATTTCCAAGCAGATTTGGCTTCAAGGGCAACAAGTCCCATAGGAGAAGCTCAGGAAATCCCATATATGCAGGGTCAGGATGGTGACTGGCCTCTGAAATCAAGTGTTCAAAGGAAGAATTAATTGCAACAGTTGTGTAATTTTTGAAAGAATAGCTTGTTCCCAGCAGCTAACTCAGACACCAGCTGATGCAGCTGTTTGAGATTAACGCAAGTGTGTAAGGCACTGGAAAGGAACACTGGGATTTAGAAATATTCTTGGCTCTGCTAACAAAAAAATGGATGGGTTTCACATTTAGGTGCTTAGTACCACTGATTTTTCCATGGTCACATTGAATATAGGGCTGTACCACACTGCCAAGGGTCCCCCAAAACAGAAACACCTGAAAAGCTCTGGGTCTCTGCACCAAGCCTGCAGACAGAGCAGTGCAAAGGTCCCAAAGCCTGCCCCACCCCTTGTGAGAACACTCACACCATGGACCGCCAGACACCCAGCAGGGAGGGAAACACAGACCCAAGTCCTTTTGTAGCTTACTTTTTTAATTTCTGGGCTTCCCCCCCCCCAAAAAAAAGTCAGAAGCTTGCCCTACAAGTAAGTACCCAGTGCTTGCCTCCCTGTCCCACACCACTCAACAAGAGCTTTCACCAGTTCTACACAGAATCACAGAACCATTGAACTGTTTGGGTTGGAAGGGACTTTGAACTCATTCCACATACCGCCCTCCTCCACCCCCACCATGGGCAGGGACACCTTCCACTAGCCCAGGTTGCTCCAAGCCCTGTCCAGAGACGAACAGGATTAGCTGAACATAACCAAGTTATGTGGGTGAGGCCGGTATGTTCCGGGACATTCTTCCCAACTGTCTAAGTATGTACCCTTCCAGGCAAGACTTTTTAAAGAACTCTTGACTTAAAATATGAAATATGACTTCATTACAAATCAGTTTTCATTCGAAACATCCTACAAGACTTAAAGTAATTTCAACACACACAGAAACACATTCTTGCTGGAATACTGTATAATCAAATGACTACAAACAAGTGATTTTTCATCTCTTGTCTAGTGCTGGCTGACAGAAACAACCTAAGAAATTAGAGAACGAAAATGGAATATTTTAATTCACGTCATTAATTAAGAGTTCAAGCAGCAATAAGAAACACACCGAGCTAATTCTAGAGCAAAGGACAACTTCTTTTACCAACTGAGAATCTGCTCTGTGATCTGGAAACCGGCAGGATGTTCTGGATGATCTGGAAACTGGAGAGCTTTACACAATAACTGACCCTTTCATGTGAAAACTTTGCTGATAGGCAACAATAAAGCCATTCTTCACAAAGGTTTTCAGCCAGCCTTTCTTTGAGGCCATCACAAACCTAGAATAACAGAACAAGAGAAAGAGCTCAATGAGTGCCAGCAACAGTGTTCTCTGAGATTAACCCCAAATTTAGCAATTGAAGAAGAGGTCCAAAAGCATTTGGAGTAGGGAAATGTAAGAACAGGCCATAAATTGCGCTTCCTGCAAAGTGGCAAAGGATGCTTGGCTAGCCAAAAGGATTTTGCACCTGGAGAGAGAAAAACGGATATGTTTAGAAGGGCAGGAGATGCTCAAAGTTAAATAGTTAATGAAGACCAACAGTACTCTGTATTTTCACATCGGACTCCCTGGAAACTTTCAAACTTTATCCACAGCTTGATGCAAAGGTCACTGAAACACTGATTTCTTTCCCCTGCAGTGCCCTTCAGAACACAGCTCACCAGCCTCCTGAGGGCTGAGGGAAGCCCTTCACTCTGTTCAGTAATTTACAGGTTTTTGTTAGAAGGCTTTCAACAACCCCCCTGTGCAGACTCTGCAACAGGACTGCCACCCCAACAGGTCTGTTTGAAGTCAGCTCTAACTCAGGGCTGATCTCCATCCACACCCTGTGCTTCTCCAGTGGACCAGGAATTCCTTTGTTGTTGCTGCAGGCTGAATAGGGCTGTCAACAGGACAAGAGCAGCAAGCCCTGCAGAGCTGTCTCCAGCAGGCTGCTACCTGCCTCAATACTCAGGTGCACAGAGACATCCTGAAGAAAGCCTCGACAGTAAAGCATTTGGTGTATGCGTGATGATTCCTGAAAAAACGTGGCACAAATGCTGGGAGATACCTTCCAGCTCAGCAGGGCTGGATGTGTGCATCCAGGGGAACGCTCACTATATAACAGCTTGAAAAATGCCACCTTCACAGGCTTTGCAGTCACATTGCAGGGGTCCACACTAGACCTGCAGAGCTGACTGTGGTACCTCATGCTTTTCTGTGCCCATCTCCGAGAAGGCTCCTTTGATCGACACACAGAATATGCTGAGTGGGAAGGGACCCACAGGGACCATCCAGTCCAACCCCTGGCCCTGCACAGACACCCCAACAATCCCACCCTGTGCATCACTGACAGCATTGTCCAAACACTCCTGAACTCTGGCAACCTCAGGGCCATGCCCATTCCCTGGGGACCCTGGTCAGTGCCCAGCACCCTCTGGGGGAAGAACCTTTCCCTGATCTCCAGCCTGACCCTCCCCTGACACAGCTCCAGCCATTTCCTCAGCTCCCATCACTGGTCACAGAGAATGAAGAGATCAGTACTTGCTCTTCCCCTGGCCCTTGTGAGCTGTACAGTCAGAGAAAGCTGAGGCCCACACGTGCCCCACTGATACACGTCCATTCCACCAGAGTAATAGTCTGCCCTTGCCCACAAAGGCCTGGAAAAGGGGAGTTACAGGCAGGAAGAAAGTCTGGACTCAAGACATTGTCCTGAGCTTAGGACCACTCTAGTGCAGGCAGCCTCACCACAGAATCACCCAGTACAATACCAGCAATGCATCCCAGGAGCATCCCAGTAAATCCCAGCAGTCTACAACAGTTCCTTAGCACTCCTGGGGCACACAGGATCATGAGCCCAGTGCGAAGTGTTATATTCCTGATGCACCACCCTATGGAAAAGTCTAATCCAAGAGACAGCAAGAACAAATTGGAGGACATTTGGCTGAAGGACTCTTGGCCCTGGTAAGCTGTCCCCCAAGAGAGCAGGGGGGACCAGCCCTGGGCTCCCCTGTCTGCTGGCAGTGCACACACAGGGTGTCTGACCACACCTTCCCTGCTCCAGCGCTGGAGCTGCTCACAGAAATGAGCCTGGCCAAGCCCACACTAAGAACAATCCTCTGGCTAATTTGCACCCAGAAATATGACTGCACTTCTCCATGAAAGGGCTCACTGTCTGGGCACGGAGAGGGCTGCAGCAGCAGCATGTGCCAGATGAATCGATTGTTACAGATACATGGAGAAATACCAGCGACGCCGTCAACGCACACAGGGCTTTTGTCAAACCAACAGCTCTTTCTGCTGTGCTCTCACAGAGGGAGCTGGGCCAAGTTTAAAGGTTTGGACCCCGAGAGAGAGCTCCAGGCTTGCCTTGCACAGGCAAAAGCAGTTAGAACAATTTAATTAAGTTTTTCCTCACTGCTTATGCAGTGAAACTCTTTCCACCTCAAGGATCTGCAATGCTCCCACCAGGAGCGGATGATACAGACCACAGACCCACCCAAGCCCAGTCAGGAAGGGTAATTCCATCCCTGCCCCAAGAGCTGATTACACTCAGGGTGTGTTGTACAAGGTACCAGACTTATCAATGTTACCCAGAGAAGCTGTGGCTGCCCCATCTCTGGAAGTGTCCAAGGCCAGGCTGGATGGGGCTTGGAGCAACCTGCTCTAGTGGGAGGTGTCCCTGCCCATGGCAGGCGGTGGGACTGGATGAGCTTCAAGGTCTGTTTCGACCCAAACCCTTCTGTGATTCTGTGATTACAAAAGCAGACAAAGTCAGTGAGACTTTTTCCAAATGAATTCAACTTCAGGGTAGCTTGAGAACGGTAGTTTTCAAGCTGTGATCAGCAGATGTCTGTATACTATTCCTAGTTTGCTTGTGAAAGGTAATAAAAAAATCTATCATACCCTAGTCAATGTTTGTGATGCAGCATAGGAAAAACATGTTTGGTTTACGCTCAGTCGATGAAATACCATTCCTCTTTCACTGCTGCTGGAAGGGTCAGAGCCAACACCGTCCCCAGGATCAACACCACTCGCTAAAACCTCACTGTGTGATCCCCAGCACTGTCTCAGCAGGCAGCACAATGAGCTGTCTGTGCACCCAGAAACTCATGGAGCTTTAGACACTAAGAACAACTTCAGTTTATTCTTACAGAGCAAGATAACAGGGCCAAGACTGGCACAGGCACATCATAAACACTCCTGCTCTCCTTGGGAGGCTGTGAATTACTGGCTGCTTGCAGGAAAACTGGGCAACGTTAAGGATGATAAAATCCCAGGTGTTTATAACATGTAGTACAGACACAGAGGAATAGAAACAGAAGTAAATTTCTTGACTGCTTCTTTTAAAGCCTCTGTACAAGCAAGTCAGTTACCTGTGGGATGAAAAACTTAGCACAAATCTGCTTTCAAAATACAGTCAGGAGATACAGCAAGAAAAGTCAACCAAGGATCTGTAACAAATTCCTCACGAGGAGAAGAGCTGCCATGTTTTACATCTTGTATCTATCTCACAAGGGACCCAGGCACTGCCCTAGATCACAGCAGGCCTGCAGGCAGGCTGGCCTTCCTCCTGCTGCTGGAGCACCTCCTCCTCCAAGCCCCAGGGCTGTCCCAAGGGGCAGCAAACCCAACTGCTGCACAGGGGCTTTCAAACATGAACCCCTGGACTGGTAATTCAGCACTACAAGACAAGAATCACTGAAAGAACCTCTGGAGGTTATCATGCCCCCCTTCCTCTAGCAGGGCCACCAAGACCAGGTTGCCCAGAATCAAGTCTGGATGGCTTCTGAATGTTTCCAAGGATGGAGACTCCTTTCTCTAGCGGCCAGTGACAGGACAGGAGAAAACAGAGTGAAGTTGTCCTATGGGAAGGCCAGGTTGAACTATTAGAAAAAAGTTCACTGAGAGGGGTGTAACTGGAACAGGCTCCCCAGGGAAGAGATGTCACCAACCCTGTCTGAGTTCAAGGAGGTTCTCAGTGAAGCTCTTTGTTGCACAGTTTAGTTTTAGGTAGCACTGTGAGGAGCAGGGAGTGGGACTCCATGACCCTTATGAGTCCTTCCAACTCAAGGCATTCTGTAATTCTATTCTGTAATTGTGTTTCTGCAGGGATCAGGCAAGTCTGCCGGCAAGGGAAAGGTTATCCTCCCTTTTACAGCCAGACCACTGCATCCATTAAGTCTTTTCCTATCTTAATGATTCTATGATTCATGGCTTTGCCTAGGGCACAGCATGAGGAGAGGCAAGGAGTGGGACTGATCTGTCCACGGCCAGCCTGCCCCCTTACCACGCAGCCCAGCAGTCCCAGGCACCCCAGCCAGCCTCATGGCCAAGAGCAAAGAAACAAGAACATGCTGGTAGAAACCAAGAGAAGTCCTGGTCCAAGAGCTCCAGGTGAACGCTGGGGACAGCACAGCTCCACAGCTCAGACACAGATCCTAACCTCCAACACAGGCTCCAGGTGCCATCTCACAAGCAAGTCACATCACAGCCAATAAGAGATTTGCACTATTGATCCCATTGCACATTGCCACCTGCTGAGGCATGTTCTCAAGTCACTCAGGTGTGTGGCTGATGGGAAGCCAGAGAATCCTAAATGGCTTGGATTGGAAGGGATCTTAAAGCCTATCCAGTGCCACCCCCTGCCATGAGCAGGGACAACTTCCACTAGACCAGGTTGCTCCAAGCCCTGCCCAACCCGGCCTTCCAAGAATTCACAGGGCTAACACCTCTCTCCAGCAAAGGAGAAGAATTTCTGCTTTAAAAACACTTCTCAATCTGACCCACAGTATTAAAAACAAGTAAAGAAACTTCAAAACACAATAGCAAAAGTTATCCGTGTACCAGATGCTCCTGGAAAGATAGAGGCATGAAATCGACCCATGCTCTCTCCAGGCTCATCCAAAGATATCCAAGGTGCTGCTGCTGGTGGAAGCCACCTGATACAAGCTAATATTTTCCACAGAACAAGTATCCCGGGATGCTGCTGCCTGCCATATGGTCCGGAACGTGCAGATCAGGACAATCTGTCTCTAAGTCAAGGCACATGCACCAGCTTTACAGTTTGCATTAACATTAAAAAGAAGCATACAGAAAAGATAATGCAAGAAAACTAAAAATAAATAAATAAAATGCTCAGCATGGTTCCAACTGGTTTGCCACTGTCTCTGAATGATAAAAAGGCAAATGGTTGCAGAGCTTTCACCTCCACAGCAGGGAAGAGGTTTTCCCAATCCACAGGATAACCATAGGAGGAGACAGTTTTGGAGCCGTGCTGTCATTCTAGTGGAGAACACCTACAAAAGAGCTGGAGAAGGACTTTGGACAAGAGCCTGGAGTGACAGGACACAGGAAATGGCTTCCCACTGACAGAAGGCAGGGTTAGATGGGATACTGGGAAGGAATTCTTCCCTGTGAGAGTGGGGATGCCCTGGCACATGTTGCCCAGAGAAGCTGTGGTTGTCCCATCTCTGGAAGTGTCCAAAGCCAGGTTGGACGGGGCTTCAAGCAACCTGGGATAGTGAAAGGTGTCCTTGCCCATAGCAGGGCGAGGGACTGGATGAGCTTTAAGGTCACTTTCTGTGATTTCACATCACACTGCACTCACCACCCAGGCTTTAGGGACTTACTCATGCCCCCTTAATGGATTTAATTAATTCAGACCCTGTTTCCAAGCACTTCAATGCCTCCAGGAAGCTCAGTCTCTTCACCACATCATATCTTCACTGCACTGTTAAACTGAGTTTGATGCTTGAGGCCTGACCTTCCCTCTGTGTCCATCTTCCAAGCAATTTGCAGACCCTCTTCTTCACCACCAGCACAAAGTGTTGTTCCCCCCCACCATCCAAGCATGCAGAGGTTGTGCGAGGCACCAGCCAGAATGATGCCCATGGTGCAGTTTGTTCCACCCACACTCCACAAAGCGGCACAGCCAGAGGATAAAGCATCTGAGTTAGTCACAGACTCCGGAATATCAGATTTTTGCCTTTTCAAGGATATTCAGAGCTTTGGCGAATACTCTTGAAAAGTAAGTCAGCCAAAAATACACAACTCATTTAACCTCTCATATCCTGGAATCAAGGAATCAGCAACAAAAAAGCAGAACTAAAGAGTCAACACTGGAGATCCGACCAGCTCTTCCCGCTCAGAAGCAGCAGTTTGATAACCCAACCAAAGCATAATCCCTGTGAATTTACAAGACACACCTTCAACACAGAGTATTTAACAACATCAGACCAGACACTTCCCTTGCTCCACCACAAATTCACAGCACACAAACACAGCAGGTTTCATTACCCTTTCCCTGGCACAGGTTTCACTTGGCATAAAGGAGTTTATGCCAAACTTTGCTTTCACCAACACTAAACTAACACTTACAGTCATCAGTGAGTTATTTTAGAGCTAGACTTTGCTGAAGCCAGCATGGAACTTGAGACTACATAATTCTGGCCTAATTTTCCTCAAGTAGCCAGTTACCCTGGAAAACAGAGGCTCTCTGAATTGCATGGAATGGTACACTGCTTGAAAATAAATGGATTATGTCATATTTGCTGGCAAACGACTGAAAATGTTTTATACATAATTAAGAGAATAGAAAAACAACCACTGCAGCCAAGCAGGGAAAAATATATTCGACCTTTACAGATGAAGTAGAGAGTTTCCTGGATGTAATTTTGTTCGCCCCATTTCAGATGAAGAAACAGCTGAAAAAGGTGACAACCTCATATGCTGATATGATTCTGAATAAGGGGGCAGGGAAAACACAACAAACACCACCCTGCTAGTATGAAATAATGAATTTATCAATTAAAATCTTCTGAAGTTTTTCCAGACAGATTTTACAGTGTTCTTGCTTTGAATGGCTAAGTGTACTCATCTGCAATGTACCTTTGGGAGTGAGGTGATGCGAATCTCAGAGGTCACAGGCCCTGCCCAGAAGGCCCCCAACACCCACAGCGAGGGTCTCAACCTTGCCCCAAAGCAGCACTAAAGCTTCATTTTACAGAAAGGGAAACAAAACCAAAGAGATTAATGGATTTTTCACAAGTCACAAAAAAAGAGTGGGTGTCAGGGCTGGGAGTGATAAAATAAGCTAACACTCCTTCCAAAATATACACTGAAATAAACTACAGATATTCAGCTTTTGTAGAGCAGTTTACTTAGTGCATTCACAGATTACTTGTCAGACTAGTGGTAAATGTGTGACCATAGCAATCTCAAGAACAACTTTTCCTCTGTGTTGCTTTTAAGAAACCCTCACAAGCTCACAGGCATAATCTCTCTTCCCATTCAAGTATTTTTCCTTCAGCACTGAAAAAAAAATACACTCTGGGTTTTTGGATATGGGGTTCCTGATTTTTAGGTTTAGGGTTTTAAAGCAGTGAAGTACTAGCACTGGAAAGAAGAAAAAAAACTTAAAAGCAAAGTTTTTCTACTTTAAATTCCAAATACTTTGGGCTAGCTAAAATTTCTGGATATGAATCTCTTCTATTTGTGATCTCATGTTTCACTCAGAGATACAGAAATCCACATGGCTTCTCCTATGGACAAACATGTGCTGGACACATGGCTGCTGTGGGGTCAACACACGAGACATACTGTGGATGCCAGAGTCAGAACACATTCTCTCTTGGAAAAGACTGACTCTAGACTCAAAGTGATGGAAAACTAGTGCTGTGCTCATGGCTGACTTAACCTAAAGAGAAGACAAAGAATAACGGTGAGGTCTTAATTCTAATCTTGTAAACTAAAGGCTCTGCAGCCCTCGGTAAGTAATGCTGTACATTTCCCATCCCCAGCTAAGGAAATGAGATCATGAAAACAGAGGAACACTTAGAAGATGGGATTGCTTCCACCGCAGAACACAACATCACAATTCTCCCTTCCGATGGTCTGTTCTCTTTGGTTCCAAAGTGAATTTCAGTGAGCAATCACCATAGAGGGAAAAATCTCAGGGAGCACCCACTGAAGATGGACAAATCTCTGGGAGAGCCAAGCACTAAAGGCTGCATCAGCAAGTGTGGTGTGGAGAAGAATGCAAATGCACAATTTATTTTATCTCTTTAAGGTTTAATCCTGACCACAAACGCACAGTTTGGGGATAGGCAGTTTTTTCCCCCCTCACTGCCTGGATGTAAATAAAGAGAGGAAATAGGCACTTAGGTCTTTCACTAGTCAGTTCCTAGGAAACTGGGTAACTGGAAGCCCCACAAACACACATGTGCCTTTATTCTGCAGCGCATGGTTCCTAACCATGCCGTTTTCCAATGGGAAACATTCCCACCTTAGCTGTCTTCATTCCAGGGGATGAAGTGTACAAGATAAAGTGTGTTCCAACCCCAGCACACCTGCAGGTGTTGGACTCTACTGTCCCCTCAGGGGACAGGGACATGTCAGCGACATGCTCCGGCCCACAAGCCCTCACACGCATCACAGCGCTTGTCCCGCAGCATTCCCAGGCCTGGACATTTCAGCTCTGAGGCAATTTCAAACGCTGGAAAACTGGATTTTTGGAATACCTCAGCACAAGGCATTGCTGTGGTAGGGGTGAAAGAGCAGAGAGTCCAGCTTCAAGGAACCCACAGTCCCTCCACTGAGCATGCAGGAATCTGGTCCCAGGCTCTCCCTCTGCCAGGGATAAATGCCATCCTAAACCCAATCCCCGCACTCCATAGGGAATAGCAGGTAATATGCCACAACTTCTTATGTATTACAAAATATGCACCCACTCCACACAAAATAACATAGATTGTCTTTGAAGATTTTGGGGTTTACACAGAGATGTGGTGTATCAGTAGAAAAACTGAAATCTAATGGCTTGCTTTATTTGCTGAAGCTATTAAGTTCCTTAGGAGTTATGTTCAAAGGTGTTCAACAGATCATTCAATATGACCTGCTGCACAGTGATGGCCCCATATGGAATTCAAAGATTTACCATCACCTGCTTGACTCAAAAAAACCCCAACAAAACAAAAAACTCACAAAAAAAGAGAGCCAAACGAAAAAAACCAAAAAAACCCACCACAAACCAAAAACCCAGTGAAAAAAACCCCACCAAACCCCAACCCGAACAAAAGAAAACCCCAAAAACCAAAAACCCCAGCACCTTTTTTTTTTAATGATTTTCATCGGAAACCATCTCAGATCCTTATTCTGAAGCCTTTCAAATAATCCCTCATCAGCTCCATCTCAAATCCACACAATAGCAGCAACTAACGTGCAATATCAGCTGCTACGGAACAGCTGATATGTCATAGAAGTACTAGGCCACTAGAGGGATTTCTTAAATACATGAAATAAAGATAGTTCATGGAAAAACTGAGAGGCTGGTCCTGTCTCCTTTGAGAAATCATTCTGCTCTTAAACTTCCACCAGTTTATCAGTGGCTGCAGTTGGATAGAACCTTTGTTTTGAAGAATTTCATTAACCTCTTCAGATCATGTAACCCAATACAAAATCTAATCTGAGCTGAAATCTAGTGGTTTGGGCTCTTTATTTTCATTTCTTCCAAGTATATTCTTAACTTCTATGCCAGCACAGAACTGGAAGAAATATACTTTTGTTGGGTCAGTAGACCTGGAAGAAATACATCCTCCTGAGCAGGAAAGGCTGGAGGTTTGGTCCAAACTATTAGAACCAGATGTCTTCCTTAAGCTCTGGGCTGTCCCAAAGGTGTCTTTGTAGTACCCACCAAGCCACACATCTGCGACAGCAACAGGAGCCTGGTCAGCTTTGTCAGGTGGGTGATTACTGCCGGGAGATGTAACACACCATCATTTCCCCTTGGAGATCTCACTCTATTGGAGAGGTAAAAGACCTGAAGCACATTTCTCCTCAGCAGATCTCTGTGCGACACTGACTTTATTCTGGCTGTCATCCGTGATTCTGATCCATATGCTCCACGTGCAGCAACAAGTTTTCTACCTTGCAAGAGAGCAACAGAGCAAACCTGCAGGTGACTGAAGCTCTCCACAGGTAGAATCAACCAACACCACTGCATAATGAATTGGTGAGTGTAGAAAAGAAACTCCTGCTTAGCCCCGGCCTAGCCCTGAACACACATTCTTCTCCCTTTAGATCTGCACCACGTATATGAAGACGGGCTCATCCAAAAAGCCAGATGGGAAGTTTGTAGGCAAAGCTGCTGGAAGCACCACTGACAGCAGCTTAATTCTTGCTCTGTGGAACAGAGCTTCCTTCAAGAATCAGGTATTAGGCAAAAAATCCTGGCAGCAGCCTTCGTTTGTATGAAGTCAGAGCAGAGTTCTGCCAGCAGACAGCCATGAGCTCACTAGTCTGAAATAACATCTCATTGACAAGAGTTTTTGTGGAAGCAATAAATTGTTTGTGTGCGAAATAAAGGGAGAAGGGGGAGCAAGTGTATGTTAGGAGTGATAAAACATGTACCACAAACACACTCAGTTATTTAACAATGATAATTTCCATTTAAATCATGCTTCAAGTAAAAAAAATTGAATTAAAAAGAAATCATAAATTAAGAGACAGTATTTAGCAGCAGTGACATTTTCATATTCCAGTCACACACACTGAACTTACTTCAGAGTGGTGTTTTGAAAAATGAGTGCAACCAGTCTCTGACAGCCAGAGCCAGAGGAAGAAAATATTTGAGGAGGCAAAAGACCCAAAAGCAATTATTATTCTCTACTAACCAATTTAGAGGAGTCTGGGTAGGCTCCTCCAAAACCCTGGAGCCCATCTCAGAGACGAATAAATGGGAACCCCATCCAGAGCTTCGTACTGAAGGAGCACATATCATCTGGAGCAAACACCAGCAGCATCCAGAGACTGATTTATGAGAGTCAAGTAATGCTAAGGGAGTAAGACTGGGAACAATGAGCACAGTACTGGACTACTGCTCTGTTGTTCCAAGAACTGGTTATGCTAAACCAGATACAAACAGCACAGAGCATATGCAGTGCTTGGTCCCCACCAGCAGCTGGCTTTTCTAAACCTCCAGGGCCTGAATAACCTGCTAATATCTCAGTCTGCAGCAGCTTGGAACTCTCAACCCCAAACCTCACCTAAGCTGTCCTGTGCAGCAAAAAGGAACAGAAAGGATTCACCTCTACCAACAACCCACCTCCATCTGAAAGTGCTGAAGGAGCTGGAGCCAAGCCAAACTAGAGAAGCTATCAAGTTCTAGGCACTAAAAGTACAGAACTCTAGCTAAAGTACTTCCAGAAACCCTCTGAACACACTAATAGAGGAAGAAACGCCATCCAGCCAAGTCAACACCAACCTGCTTCCCAACTCTGCCAGCACGCAGAATCCTGCAGAAAGTTCAGACCTCCAAATCTTACTCCTCACTACAACCCTCTAAGGAACCCCAGTTCAATACAGGGGCATCACAAGGTCATATCAGACACTCCATTATAATCAGCCCTTTTCTCCATCTGTAGGATCTGCAGAAGTAACTGAAGTTCTCAAAGTCTTCCCACTCCCAAGACCTAACTTCACTTTAATCCCTTGGGCAGCAAGGGATCATGTCCATAACACAGGAGGTTATCCAACCTTGCTCCCTACTGACACCACTCCTCCTCCTGACTTTTTAAGCCTGTACAACCCATCAGTAAAACAAATCCTTGAATATTTAGATTTCCAAGCCTGAAACCTAACCTCAAGCTATTACAGCTATTTCTTTCACTGGTAATTCCAGCCAAGAATTAAAGACAACTAAAATGCAGGCCAGCTGTTCCTGAAGACATCAGAACTCCTTTTAATCCTTCAGTTTATAGAAAAGAGAAAGAGCTTGCCTTTTACTGTTTTCCCAAAATGAAAACACAAATCTTTACCCTAATCACACAGTTCCTATGCTGACATATCTTTCAATGTCTTTCTTTTAATAAGGATTTTTGTTAGTCTAGTTTAGTGACTTTTGCATGTAACTGCTGTGCTTTTCACTGAATTGTAAATACTTTTGTCATTGTCTTTATGGGTTATGGTGTTAATTACAAGTTCTGGTTAGACGACACAAATGTATTTGTTGTCTTCATCTAAGAAGAAGAATTTGCAAGAGTAAAAACACACCATCAGTGAACCTCAAGGGAGGCTCACAGCATTAATGTGCAGCAGCCAAGGACACACTCTGGAACACCCCAAGGAAAAGAGAAAACAGCTCCCTGGAGCAGAGCAGACAAGGGCAGAGCTCAGCACCTGCTCTGCTCCTGCAGCGCCACGTTTCAATCTCACTTACTTTGTTTTTCTGGTTTTCTTTTTGATGCAAAGAGGATGTAACATTCCTGCTTCCTCACGGGAACTGGGGAGGGCTGATGATTGGATAGAGAGAGAAGAGTCTTGCTGCAAAGCTTTACAGGTCATGTTCCTATTTGCTTCCTAGACATAAACTGTGGGAACACAACAGGTTTCTCACAGCTTTTCCTGTCTAAAATCACACTTCCTAGCTAACATCTTTTTACAACTTGCCTGAAGCAGGCTTTTGGTTATCTAATGATACAGCAGTCCAACTGCAGGAACTGGCTGAAGTCTGGTAAGGAATAATTCACATACTTGAGCTAAAAAACAGAGGAAAAAACCAACCAACCAACCAACCAAAAAAACAACAAAGGGTTGGCATTTGTCAAAGTTTTAACATTAACCTTCGTTGTCATGCTGGAAAACAGCCTTTTCCTCCAATCCTGAAACGGTTTGAGTGAGAAAGGTCCTTTTAAAGTCACCCAGTCCAACCTCCCTGCAATGAAGAGAGACATCTTCAACCAGACCAGGTTGCTCAGAGTCCCATCCAACCTGACCTTGAATTTTCCCAAGTACCTTGTAAGAACAAGAATGATTGAAAGTACTGAGGAAATAACGCAAACAACAACCTTAAATTCTCATTCTACCCCCAAAGGTACAATACAGCACCCATTTTAAGAGCAGCTGTAGAGCCAGCAGCAAAACCAAGGTTCTGACCTGCTAACTGAAGAGAGAAGCACTTGCTATCAGCTTTGGGATATAAACTAACTCTTCACAGTTAATGCAACCTCACTGTTGCCACTGGGCAAAATTCAAACCAGGCTGCAGCAACATATAACCTTCCCTCTGCAGAAAGATCAAAGTGCAAAATTAAGCAAATAGTCCTTTTAGAACCAAGGGAAGGCTGTACCCTGGGTGAGGAAAGGGGGAAAAAAGCATAAACATAAATCATGTTTTTCTTCCTTACAGGAAAAAATGTTTAAAAACAAAACAAAAAAACCCACCAACAAACAATTCTCTTTAGGAGCTGGCGCCCTACAAAACTAATGTGAAAAAGCTTAAATGAACCCTACCACAGCACTGTAGTTTACAGGCACTCCCACTATCTTCTCCTTCAGCATGAATTTAGATCCTCATGAGCTCCATGGGGGACAGCCTCAAAATCCTGGTCCAGATCAAGATCTGCTAATCTTTAGAACAGGTGTGTCACTCCTATCACTCCATCCAGACAGAATGAAAGGTAAATATCCAGAAATCTATTCATTCCACGTATTACAACCACTCAGGCACCATGGATGATACAAAGATGTCATCAACATTCATGTTTTAATAAATCCCCGGATAAGGAGCATGGTCAGACTTTGGTAAAGGCAAATTCCCACCCCAAAACTACACTATCAGCTTTCATGCTGCTTTACCTGATTCTACAGTTAGTTACATGTTAGTAAGGGGGAAAAAACATACTGACTGCTTAAATAGTTGGTCAGAATGAAAGCAGAAGACATACCAGCCTTCACTCCCGAGTCAGGAAATTTCACTTCCCAAAATGTCCAACAGCTACCTCAAGTAAGCAACCACTTCTCAAAGAAATATAAGAAATTCTGCTTTACAGGCCATTAACATAATTTCAGTCCTCTGCAGTGAATTCAGTCTCTACTACAAAATTTAGCCTTTTTTTTTGCAGAACCACATCATGTCAAGAAGAGGAACAACGTGTTATGTTGCAAAACATTATCACAACGAAAGTGGTGCACATAAAACTCTGGTGACTGAACTCCATTTGAAAGCATATACCAGATCCAGAGTCAGATGGAAGAAGTTCAAAATCAACATGCTGTTTTTAGGCTCCCAGTCAACTTTTCCAGAAAGAAAACTGGAGTCCTTTCACAGTAACAAAAGCACTCTGGCCCAAGGACACCTTACATAGATTTATAGACAAATGCATGTGCCTGCACATACAACCAAAACAAATCATTTCATGCTTAAAAACTGGATTCAGGCACTGTATGAGGCAGATTGTACACAAAAAAAAGGAAAACAGAATTTTTTTTTGCATTTTGCATTTTTCTTCACTGATGAACCTATTAGCAGTGCCACATGACTGTATGAAGGAGCTGGGCATTTTACAGAAGAGGGAAAAAAATCTACCTCATAGAGAACACCAAAAATTTTCTTATTCCTATCTTTCTTTCCTCTGAAATTCTGGTGCATGTGGGTCCCATTTAGCTGTAATCCACCCTTGGCCTTGAGCACCATCAACTTGCATGATGAATATCCCCAGAATAAAGGAAACGAGATGCACAGGAATAGACTGCAATAATATGAAGTCTGAGACATCATCCCACAGGAAGGAAATTCCAGGTTCGGACCGACAGAACACCACCTCAGTCCTCTCTCGACCCTGTAGGCCAGATGGTGCTCCAGGGAGCCTTCTGGGACAAGGGATGGCAGCAGTGCTGGGCGATGTTCTGCACACCATGTGCATCACAGACCTGTTTTTGGAGAATCCTGACCCAGTGCACAAAGACTTTCAGTCCCAGGGGACTCAGATAAATAACTGCAGGTGTGTGATAATTTATATAAGAGATCAAAAAAGCCCTTCAGTCTCTGGTTCAGCACAAATCCCTGTTTTGCTCTCCTGAGGAAGGGCCCTGCCCAACCTCCCAGAGACTGACCCCTCTCCAGCTGCACTAAGACACCTGGGGTCTCTTCCTCAGGAATCCGATGGGCAGTGATCAGGCAGCTTTCTGAAAAGACAACGTGTTCCCCTTACCAGAAAATGCAAAAGGGAACAGAGAAAAAGCAGTTGGAACAAAAGCCTTTATCCCAAAGGTCTGTTACCCTCAGCCCACACGAATTTCCAAGACAGTCCTTGACAGTGACAGGCTGCCAAGGGATTGCAGAGTCTCCAACCCTGGAGACATTAAAAACCTGAACTGAAACAGTGCTAGGCAGCTTTTACCAGAGTTGGCTTTGAGCAGGGACCAGCCAGCCCTTGGAGGTGCCTGCCAGCACTAACCATCCTAGGAGATCCATGCACTAGTTAGCTGGAGAAGCACTGGGAAAGGGGAGAGGGCTTTGTCCCCGTAATATGAAGATGACAGCAGCAATTGGGCAGGCTTCCCCCTGGATCAAACCTAACTGATCCCTACTTCCAGATTTGCCAGAAATAAGGAGCTGAAATAGCTGGTGTGCCAAGTACAAGTGAAATTGCCCTTTTATTGTTTTTTAGGGGCAAATTAACAGGAGCACTTAACAACCAATACTGGTTGCAGCTGGTCCTTGGACACCTTCCCACAGCTGCCTCCCACCCTCCCCATACCTGAAGATGGTTCAAAAGACAGGCCAGGGCACAACCTCGGCAGCCTGGACTGGATGAGGAATCCCAACCCTGCGGGAAAGACAAGTCAGGGATGAAGTGGGATCCTGCCCTGGGCAGGAATGAACCAGATGACTCCTTGAGGTCTTTTCATCCCCACCTTGTACACATCAAAAAAAGACTAAAAATCTTGAAAACTAGATCTCCCTGACCTTTGAAAACATCCAAAGGCTTATCATAAACAACAGCCTCTGCTACTGAACTCTGTCCCACTGTTTCTTTGAGACAACAGATTATTTTATTGGATTCCAGTCTCTAAACCCACCATCTGCATGACAAGGCACCAGGCAGCCTACGACACAAGGGACAGACACACAGATAACAGGGTCACAGATAACCCTGTCTCAAAAGGTGGGTGCCAGAAGACAGCAGCCAAAATAAATGGTTGTATTTTCAGAGATACAGAGCATGCAAGATTCAGATATAAAAAAATAATTAAACAAACACACACAGTGTATTATGCTCACTAGCGTCACAGAACTCCTTCACATTTCAAGATATCAGTTTTATGGTATTATCCCTGTACCTCTGGAGGGCAATAGAAAAAATTCATTTTATGGTGATGCTGAATTGATTCTTGCCTTTTTTCTTTTATCTCAATACCCATACTGCTGTCAAGTAGACCCTAATATAAAGTGTAGGACAAGATGCTCTTTAATGACATCAAAAAAGCATCAGAATCTGGCAATTTGTGACCACAGCAGGGAAAAATAAAGAAACTCCTGCTACCCTGCACATTGCCATCACACAGCTCACGCCTCTTTCATGGCTTCTCTGCAGAACTGTACAGTTTTTAGCTGAAGAGTGGTTTATGTCTTGCCATGCAGACCTCAGCAAGGCACAGCAGTAATTTTCGAGTTCCCTTCAAATGTTTCTACTGAACAATTTCATGATGTCATTTGTTTCAGTTTGCCAAGACTGAGATGAGTGAGAGAAACCCAAAGGACAGAAAAAAAAAAAAAGGCAAAAAAGAAGTGGATTTATGGATACTGGGATGGGAACAGTTCTTTAGCCTTCCCTGGTTTTCCATTTTTATGCAATTTTACTGCACCTTGGTGTAAAAATGACCTCAGCAAGGAAGTATCCATAACTGGCATTTCTTGATTCTTCTATCTCCAGTCTTGATAAATTCAAGAATCTTGTGTAGGTTACTTTACCCTTCTACCCCAACTTCCCCAGTTAGAAACTGGAAGTATTTACATCTATTCTTTGACACAGTCATCTAAATGCAAGTTCTGTGGCAGAAAGACTGTCTGCAACATCTTGCACAACAGGAACGTCACCTTAATTGCAATTCCAAAGCTGTGCAAATCCCATCTCACTCTTGAACCCTCTTAGTCTATGACTGTTATTAAAACTACACATTAAATAAATTTAAAATATCTACAAATACAAACAGGAAACTAAATCCTACTAAAATTTAAATGACAAGCCAAAGGAAAAGTCAGTTAATTTCTAAAACCTATGTTTTAATATTGCCGCGTGGAAGTCACAGCACAGGTGAGCACATCTGAAATGGATGCAAAACACCAGTGGACAGAAGCAGGAGAGGCAGAGCCAGCAGACTGGAACTTCAGCATTCCTAAGTGATTAATGGTGACCATGAAGATTAAAGTGACCTCACTGCTCAAATGGAGACAAGGACAGAAAACACAGGGTGTTTGGAAGCCAACACTTCCCTGTCAGTAATAACAGCCATTAAAGTTTTAAATGAACCCTGGGTCTCATTGGAGTTTGCCCTCTACGTGCAATTTTTCACATTTGAAAAGTAAACCATTAAAGAATAAGAAAATGTTCAGATATCATCAGCTAGTTCCAGACTAATAATATATAATTATGAAATATAATTATTATACTGATCTCATCAGCTTCTATTTTCAGCTACAATCTCAGCTACAACCAGTTCTTTAAGTTGAAACCATTCTCTCACTGGAGCTGTATTACAGTATATCCACTCATCTCTCAGCTGGGATTTATTCCAGTTTTCCACTTGTCTCACTATCGTTTACATTATCATTTCTGAAATATAAGCATACTCTGATCCCCAAAGCAGGCACAGATTTTCAAGGACAAAAGGACCTAATTACTGCTCCCAAGCACCAACTCATTTATGCAGGCATTTGGTCCCCAGGTTACTAAGAGATGAGAGAGCAGATGGCCCACTACAATGAAGCAGAAGATGAAATTACAGGCAACTTTCTCTGCTATACCACCATTTAATCTGAGACTAAGGAAAGTGTAAGGTAATGTGATAAATTGCTGAATACACACACTTTTAGGCTGTCTACTGCAGCCAAGATGAACCTGCCTGGCAAGCAAACACTGTACCTGTAATCAACCAATCTCAAAAAAAACCCAGTCAGCAGTGATAAAGCTCAAAATAAAACCCCACAACCTCAGCCCGCTAAAAAAAGAGGGTTGGGGCACGCTGACTGCGTAACTTCTGGGTCATTTTTGTCCAAGATAAAGATCCCTTTCCCTCCCTTTGCAGGTCTCCAAGCCTAGCACAAACAATGCCGTACACCTTCCCTGCAAGTTTCCCAGCAGGGCTGGGAGCACAGGGAGCCCCAGGAGAAGCTCAGCCACACCAAGCCCAGCCACATGAGCAGCACATCAGAAAAATCCTCTGTGGCTATAAAAAAGCTGGACTTGGGTCCAACAGCCAGTTTTTTTCTTTAGGCTCTCTCCTGCTGTGGGCCCCAGCCCATGTTCCACACCAATGGGTATTTGGGCGCTCGGAGGGGACGGCTGTGACCCTTCCTCCTCCACAAGAAGGGACGACTGTTCCCTCCAGCATTGCTCCCCCATGGTGACATGAGACCCAGCTCGGGTTCTGGAGCTAAAGCAGGGAGACTGCCATTCCCACTGGGATGGCCGGGTCCAAAGGCTCCCAGACCACCTATGGCCAAGTCTGTCTCGGGAAGCCCAGAAGGGCCATGACAGAAACCTGAGCTGTCCCACAGAAATTCCCACCGTGAAGTCAGGACAATCCCGGGATGACCGGGCCTGCTCTCCCAGGCGAGGACAGCCGGGGTTAACACAGGCCAGGGACCGGCCCAGGAGGCAGCTCAGATGCAAATTCCCGATTCTCGGGGAGGGAAGTAAGAAGGGAAGGAAGGGTTTAACTGCAAGGCCTCGGTTCCTTTGCCAGCTGGCCCCAGACCAAATGGCCTCCTCGGCTCATTAGTAGCCAGCAAGTCCTTCTGCGGCTGCTCACAACCACCTTCAGAATTGAGTCATAATTAAGACCAAAGGCAAGAAGGGAACACAAGGCTGCCCAGCGCACATCTTTTGCTCAGTATCAAGATAACAAAGCTTGGGATTAATTGATACAGACTACACAAAGGAAGTTCAGAGCCTGCTTCAAACTCATTATCTCTTAACCCATCTTTACTGTCACTCATAAAGCTTCCCCCCTAGAAATCCGTCAGAGGAATCCACTGTTGAATTTCAGCCCTCCAGCTATGCAGAGAGAGCATATGGGAGCTTGAGAGAAGATACGATATATGTTTTTAGTTTTCATTCTCAAGATCTACAGTTGAGCATTTTAAAATGCTGACTTAAGAAAATGCTGAAGTAGAATGTAAGTGGCAATGGAGGAATGCAAGTCCTTGACAAACATCACTCCCTTGCCCTCCTCCCCAAGCTATCCCAGTAACACAGGGACACAGGTAGACCTTGGAATCCATCTGTTAAAAGGACTCTGTCTAAAACACAAGATGCTTCCAGAAATGGACTGAATGGTTTCACTTGTTCTCAAGAGACCTGATAGCTATTGTATGTGAGCTTGCTCTGAGTGGGTACTCTGTGTCCTGAACATTCTCAGCTCTGGAACAGCTCAAGTCTTATTGGGGAGCAGAACTAAACCCCACAGGTACCTCTCACTCTCTGTGGCAACTCAGAGCATCCTCAGAACTTCTTTTCCAGAGGCTGTGACATTTCAGTACTTTCTCATTCTATAAATCTTGACATTTTCATCAGCAGATTTTTCAGTTTAGCCATGCCTTGTATCTGTGTGCAATCCTCTTAAAAAGGGAGTGATTTCTTATAGGAACCTTAGTATATTTTATGTTAAAATAAGTCCCCACAAATACTTTCACACAATATTGCATAGACTTTAAGTCTAGTGAGGATAATGCAAGTAATGTACTGAAAAAGTTTTAGAGCCAACCANCCCCCCCCCCCCCCTTACTTTGCACTTGTACAGCAAGAAGCATTTTGGGATGCAGTCTGCTCTGGTGATCAGGAATGCATTTACAACTCCCACAAGTTTTTATAAACACCGAGCTTAGGTGAATCACAGGCCATGTGGGGTCTGATAATATCTGGTTTTATACACATCTGCTCCGAAGAAATCTCAACTGGCAAAATTCCTACTGATACAGATGAATGAGGAGTCACAGATCTACACACAGAGGAATGTGGATTTACCCACTGCCACACACCACACCTGTGTGGTACCTCAAATTTGGTCTGATAGCACAACTTGCTTTGTACACCTGCAACATGAAAGAAAGGGGGAAAAAAAAGGGCAAAGATCGATGCACTGATTAGACCAGGCACTGATGCCCTATACTTGGAGACAAATTACAGCCATGTTCCTGAAGCACACACAGAAACATCTGTTTAATGACACTTCAGTGATGTGACTGGGGAGAAGGTCCTCCCCATGTCCCTTCAAAGTAGAACTAAACCGTATTGACTTTTTAGTTAGCAGGAGTCTCACCATGGACTTCAGCGAACTTTTGATCAGGCCCTACAGCACCATTTCTTATTTTACACCATTACCGCACTTTAAAAGAAAATGTTTGGGGTCCTTCCAAGCAATCCTGTTCCTCCAAACACTTACGTCAGGTTGAAAGATTATTTTTTTTCTTTGTCCCCTTGCAAAGGCAGATTGACCAGTTCCCAAATTGCTCTAATTCCTCCACCCGACACCCGTTTGACCGCCACAGCTGCTCCCATGCTGCGATTTCTGAATACATCTTTGAATCCATCTTCCAGCCTCCAGCCTGGCAACAATGCTCCTTTCAGTGCCCACCAGCACCTACCCAGCCCGCCCGCTCTCCAGCGCCGGCACATCCCGACCAGCTCCCACAAAGCCCGGGATTTACCAGCCGGGAGCCGGCCCCACGCTCCCAGACGGAGTTCTCCGTACCTGTGGATTTGGACACATGCTCTGGCGGTAAATGTTCCCAGGCTCCAGGCCAGCTTTGCTGGGATAACTCATCCCCCTGCGGCTCTCGGCAGAGCCACCGCACTCCCGACACGCGGGGGGACCCGAGAACAGCGGGCGAGCTCTCCCCGGCCACCACAGCCCAGCGCCAACTCCTCGGGTGGGCGCAGCCGCTGCCCCCCCGCGCTTCCCGGGCGGAGTACCGCGGTCCCGGCTGCCTGCAGAGCCCCCTCTCCCCGCACCGCCCCCGGCCCTTACCAGAGCGCGATGCGGCTCTTGGGGTAGCTGAGCCTCTCGATGCAGCCCAGGACGTGCGGCAGCGTGTGCGCGGCGTTGCGGGTGAGGATGGCGAGCAGCACGGTGGGCTGCAGCAGCTCCGACTCGGGCAGCGCGGGCGGCTCGGGGCCCGGCGGCTCGGGTGGCTCGGGAGGCTCGTGGGCTGCACCGCAGCCG
>VZRR01001444.1:611468-690947 GCA_013398015.1 Oreocharis arfaki | reverse complement strand
GCGCAGTAGCGACAGCAACAGCAACAGCAGCAGCAGCGGCGCGCTCGCAGCCATGATGGGCGCGGGGCGGCCGCAGAGCCACCGGCAGTCCGGGCTCAGGCCCAGGGGACGCGGGAGGAGGAGGGACAGGGAAGAGGAGGGAGGAGGAGGGAGAAGGGGAGGGAGGAGGGGAGCGGCGCCGCCCGCCCGCCGAGTCCCGCTCGTCGCGTCCCCGGCACCGCCCCGACTCCGTGCTGCCTCCGCGACCGCCGGCGGGATTCTGGGTTCGATTCCCCCGAGTCACGAGAGGCTGCGATCAGCGCAGCTGCTCAGCACTCGCGGTAAAAGCTGCAAACCCCACCTCTTTCCACCCGAGTTTTGGGCTTTAAAGAGGCTTTGGGAGTGTTGCTGCCAAGACGTCCCGTAGTTCAATGCTTACGAACCGCCACAGGTTGCCCCCATGGTGCGATTTCTGAATACATCTTTGAATCCATTGTCCTCATCCATCCCACACAGGTAGAGAATTAAAGTAACTTTGAGCTTTTATATCAGAAAGCTTTTGGCAAACATCCGCGGGATGTCCGTACGAAGCAGCCGCACACCCCACACCCATGCCACACGGCTCAAAGATTAATATCGTAGAGTAACAGAAAGGCTTGGGTTGGAAGGGACCTTAAGAATAATCTCATTCCAACCCCCTGTCGTGGGCAAGGACACCTTCCACTGTCCCAGGTTGCTCCAAGCCCTGTCGAAGCCGGCCTTGGACACTTCCAGGGATGGGGCAGCCACAGCTTCTTTGGGAAGCCTGTGCCAGGGCCTCCCCACCCTCACAGAGCAGAAATTCTTCCTAATATCTGATCTAAATGTACTCTCTGTCAGTTTAAAGATGTTCCCCTTGTCCAGTCACAATCTGCCCATAAAAAGTCACTCTCCCTCTTTTTTATAAGCCACTCTCAAGTACTAGAAAGGGTTCTAAGGTCTCTCTGGAGCCTTCTCCACTCCTGGCTGAACAACCTCAGCTTTCTCAGCACCTCTTGTTTGAAGACAGGGAATACATGGAAGATTTTCCCTGGTACTTCATTGACTCACCCACCAAGGAAATGTTTCTGCAAATAGACTGATGGCAATTTAGCATAAAAATACATAAAACACATTCCGGCAATTAAAATTATTGGGTCACGATCTGAAAAGGGGCATAGTAATCACAGCTCTCTTAAAAGTTAATAGGATTTGGGCATGCTAAACCCTTTTAAAGATGAAATCTCTAATTAACTCTAAGGGCCCCATGATGGCATATTTGGGTTTTACTGTGGGTGGGAAGTTTTTCCAAGGTGGACAGACCCACTTTGAGCAGGTGCTACTGTTGGCTATGTGCTTGCAACACTTAAAAAAGAGGAAACCTTTAGCTAGCGAACAGTTGCTTAATTATCCATAATCTCATTGTGAATTGCTTGCATCCAGATAGTATATGTATATATATATAAATACACGCACACACACACACACATTGAGACAGTTAATGTTTGCTCTTCTTTGCTTATATAGCTTAATTTATCACCCACACCAAATTATATTGTTTCCGTTTCCTGATCAGACGACTTCCCAAAAGCTATCACAAAAAGGATCATCCTAGGAAACGTCAAAAAAGAATCTCCAGGGGTCACAGAATCATCTGCACTAAAATTTGAGAAACTCTCTCAATTTGCAGGCATCTTCCTGAACAATTAGTGCAAATATGTTCCTCCATCGTTTGCCCTTCACGATGCCTTTATAATTGTCCTTCTAGAATGATACATTAATGAGGCTTTTCTTTCATTGTTAGTTTGCCACATGTTGCTTTTATGCTTGGATTCATTAACCAAATAGAAGGAGCAGCTTTGCAGCCTGTGCGAGGTGATTAGAGTTTTGCAGGAGCCAGCCCAATCCACACGCACGGAATTCCGCTGCTGCCCGCAGGATCGCTCACATTTGGAGGGTTGGGACTAATGCTGCTGAATTATATTTGATGTGGAGGGCTGGAAGCTGGCATTTTCCATCCACTGGACACTCAAACTGGGTCACAGTCCTCCTGATTTTACGATATTTCAGCAGAAATATGCCCCTCCTGCGCCTGCCTTTGCCAGAACTCCGAGTGTGCTTTTACCCTGTGCAGCTCTTGTTGTCCTCAGTGAAATCTAAACTACCTTCAGCTCTTTTCAGACTCCTCCCTTCTTTTTATTTTGTGAGCAGCATCAGAGTCATAACGATTTGGTGGGGGCAAATGCAATGCCTCCAGCAGCATCTCAAAGCCAGTAATTTGCTCTCCAAAGTGACGCTCCCTCACTCACACAATTCCCTATGCTGGCTGGCTGCTGTGGAACACAAAAAAGGGAGAGCAGCAGATGCCTGAAACATGAGATGTTCTTCCATGCAGAAGAGCAAGGAGTCAACTCAGCTTAATCTCTCGCTCCCAGTCACACACAGCGTGGGGCAAAGTTTGGAGAGAGAGAGGTAAACAGTTACCCTGACAATTCGTGTCATTCCAACACCTATAAATGTGTATGACTTTATGTGCACGTACAAAGAAATCTGTACGCATTCTGACTTCTTTA
Source organism: Oreocharis arfaki (assembly GCA_013398015.1). Lineage (NCBI taxonomy): Eukaryota > Metazoa > Chordata > Aves > Passeriformes > Paramythiidae > Oreocharis > Oreocharis arfaki. The sequence continues at coordinate 688,377 of VZRR01001444.1, read as the reverse complement.
TTAGTGGCCAAAATTATATCCTGTGGGGGTTTTTTAAGCCCAGACTCCATCCTGCTGTGACAGGACAATTGAGCCACTCTGTGGTGAAATATTTTAGCTTTGAGGAAGAGACGGCTTTTTGCAGATGTAAGTCCCAGAGAAATCAATTTAAGTCATTTGTTTCAGCCTCCTCTAAATATGTACACCAAACAAAAAGATTCCAGCTGTGACAACTGTCTCTGGCAGAGGCATAATCTCTCGGTTTGGCAGGTGACAAATTCTCTCTGAGGCAGATTTCGTCTTTCCCACATTGTAGAAAACAGAGGTTCCATCCTGCTGATGTAAATTGACTCATCTATAGATTGGTGTGGATCCATTTCCTTTCACTTGCTTCTTCACCTCTAAGAACTCAAATCCGTCCAGTTTTTTTCCCACTAGCTGAGTGAACCACTGTTGTCAACTCTTCCATGAAAGTCTTGGAGACTGGATTTTTTTATCCCATCTAGCTATCTATTCTGTGCCTAGGGAATAGTTAGTGCTGGCTAACACTATGCTTTTTAAGCAGCCAGCTACCTCAAAATTCCTTGAATTAGATTAGCCCAAATACGACTTCCTGTGGCTACAAACCACATACCAATTTATGTGTTACATACATATAGACCAATTTGCATTGATGCTTTATTATAGAACAGCCAGTGTTTGAAATTTATCGGAAGAGGCACCGAGAGAGATGGAGCTGGTAAGCCAGACCTGGGACATTGGGCATTAGGCAAAGCATATTCTCATTGGAAGTCAAGAGATATTTCTAGTAAGGCAGTCCAAGGTGCTTTTAATGGCAATACCTTGAATCCATGTCCCTTACGCAGTATATAAAAGCTCTGGGCACTGCAGATTGATACCGTATTCCTTTGCTTTAAAGCGGCGCCTTTGGCTGTGGCGGGGGTAGGAACGGAGGGGAGGCGGAACTGTCGGGGCGGCGCGGCAGTTTTCGGCGGGCGCTGGGGTCCGCGGCGCCGCCCGGAGCGAAGCCGCGTTGCACACGTGCGAGAGAGCATGGAGCCGGCGGCCGGGCCGGGCCGGGGGGGCGTTTGCCCGGCCCCGGCGGGCGAGCGGGGCACCGACCCGGGTCAGGGCTCCTCCGCGGCCGGGCGGACCCCGGGGGCACAGGGCAGCTGGTCAGGGGCGGCTGGCGGCAACTGGATCACGACTCACCCCACGGTAGGCCGGGGCGGGGGTCCCTTGGTCTCTCGGGGGTCCCGCTCTCCCGCCCGGACCCCGCAGGATTTCCCCCCTCGCGGCTCTCGAAGTGCACGTGGGATCCCTCCAGGAGGGTTCTGGGGGGAGGTGCCAATATAATCTGTTATATGGGGTGTATCGAGGGGGGGCTCCGGTTCTTGGGGGTAGTTGGGGAATGCTACTGCCAGCAGGGGCGGAGGTTATAAATCATGGAATCCCAGCTGGGAAACAAAAATGCCTTAAACTTCGACTCCACCCCGAATTTTTACCACCCCGAAAACATGGAGGTGTTTAATTTGGCCATCGTCTTATGTTGATGTGCTGCAGCAAAAATAGTTAAAATTATTTACCCCAAAATAGGTTAAATTCCACGAAGCTAGAGCTGTTCTAGAAATAATTGTGATTCCTCCTGTATTTGTTTATTTTGCTTGCTTTTTTTAAGTGCTAAAATATGAGGAATGTGGAAAAAGGGGCTTTTGAGATACCGTCAGCAAACAAGTCCTGCTTTTTGATTGCCTTAAAACTGGTTTGAGATTCCAGTGGCTTTGCTGGCTGTAGAGATGGTGTGTGCTTTCCTTCACCAAGGTTCCTCTTTGGGTCTCAGTTCACAGAAATGATGTCACTTGATGTATCTGACAGCACTCAAGTCTACACTGCCTTTCTGGTGTACCTGGACCTCTTAGAAGGTAAATCAAGGAAGTGACTGTATCTCAACAAATGTCTTTGCCCTCAGGAGCTGTTAAATTAATTGTTTGCACCGTGACAGGACCTTCCCTACAAAGTCCTTGGTGCCCATTTTGAGACTTTTTGTGCTGAAAGTTTCTATCCTCTGCCTCCCTGGAGCCTTTGCAAAGATGAGGGCCCATTTCATCCAGCAGTTCCAGGTGCAGGTGTTCCAGGGCAAAGGCAGTCAGCATGGAAAAAAGAGCAAACGAGGAGTAGGGGGAGGAGGAGGAATGTAGGAAGGTGAAGTGACGAGTTCAGTGACTGAGTTTGTAATAGCCCTCACTTGTAGATTAATGTGAAGTTACTCAGTCACAGTGTTTCACCAAAGTCATTTAGCAAATGGCTGCTGTGTGCTGGCCTGTTTTCTGGAAAGAGGGACAATTCCTCTAATAAAGAAGATAATTTGCAAGTGTAGTAGCAGTAATTTATAACCATTGTAGTAATATTATATAACCATATAGTAAATTATAACAAACTGTAGGTGTTGTGCTTAGGGCCATGGCTTGGTGGAGGACCCGGCAGTGTCAGGTCAGTGGTGGGACTCAATGACCTTAGAGGGCTTTTCCAGCTGAAATGATCCTGTGAAATCCAGTATATCAGAAATCTTCTGGTGTCTGCTCAGAGTGGAGCAGAGTTATGTGATGTATAAACTTCTGCCTGGATTCTTCCAAGTTGGCTTTATTGAAAAGGGACCTTGAGTAGGCAGCCAGCCAGCCAGCCTAAGAAAAATATTTCAGTTTTGCTTGGAGCCTGGTGCTTCTCAAGGTCAGGGAAGCGAGGGATTTTACAGTCTAGAAATTGCTGCGTCTGTTGCTGTTACATCTCTGAAGAAAATGCCTTAATAGTCTTTAAAAGAAAATTTCTGTAGTTCTGCAGCAAAAACTTCAGCCTTATCCCTTCAAGCAGGAGGTTAGAACTGTGTATTATCATTAACCATGCTTCTAGCACCTGCTCCTTCACAGTTCAGGGCGCCGATGAAGTCTAAATTTGGGTTACAGTGCTACAGATGAATAAAGGTGCATGGTTTCGTCTTCTTTTTGCGTTTTAAAGAGGAGCTTTGTCAGACAGATCCCTGTTCACTATCCATCAGTGCAGCTCTGGAGCCAGCAGTCTGGTCCTGCTCCATGGGTTTCTTCAGCAGGATTGCTTCTTAGGAGGGGAATTTGGCAGATGAATGGAGCTTTCCTGTGAGAAGATGGAGGGAAACCAAAACCTTAGATGTTAACTTAAATACTGCATTTGTTTTTTAACTGATTAAAACTTGTGTTTTGTGTTTTGCCTCTCTTATCCTCGACAAACGTTTCTAGGGAGGAACTGGCATGAGGTGCAGCCCATGGGAGTGGCAGAGCTGCAGCTGGTGTGTTTGCATGCCCGTGCCAGGGAGAAGGAGGGGATCCAGGTGATGGTGCCGGTGCCTGCACACATCCTGATCAGCCATGAGAGGTGAGGGTTTGCTCAGTGCTTGTCTCGGGTTTCCACTGACAGAAAATGGAGCACAGATATATTTTACAGGCTGGCGATGGCTTGATCAAGAGGGGAAGGAGGAGGAAATAAAGGAATATCAGAGGAAAGCAGCCTCTCAGCCTGTAAGCAGTTATTTTGGGTGTTGCAGACATACAGGCAGCTTGGAACGTTAAGGAAATCTCAACTTTGCATCAGTCTCTGCCTCTCCCTGTCTGGAAGTGGTTCTTGGAGGTCAGCTTCCCTCAGCAACTGATGCCCACTGATAAACACTTCCTGTTGTCTGGAGTTGCATATGTGCTAGGAGATAACAGTGGACACCAAAGTATGTGTTTCAGAGACAAGGTTAGAACACAAGACCTTCACAGCTTATGTTTTGAACATTCTTGTGCTGATTTTATAGTCTGGGAAATGTAGCGATGCTTCCTGAGTTGCTGGACTTGTAAGGACCTAAGAAACCCTCTCAGAGCTGCCTAAGAATCAGCTTTTTTAATTGTCAAATTTGTGGATAAGCCTTGTGTGGTTTGGTTTGCTTTTGCTTTGAAACTATAATTTGGCTACTTTGAACAGGAAACTCCTTTTACTTTAGATCTAGAGTCTCACGTGCCTGTGATTTTTGACTTGATTTCCTCATACATGCAAGAGCAATTCTTCAAGCAGAAGACAGCACAGCCACGAATTTGTTGCATTACAGATATTTGCAGCCTAGAAAACTTGCACTTCAGTAGTTTTACAGTCTATTTTAACTGGCCTCTAGAGCAGCCTCAGACACACAGTATGATTTACTCTCTGATAAAGGCTGCCTTCTCTGACTGGTATGTGCCATGATGACTCTGAAGACCTGAACTATTTCAGCTGCATCATATGGTTGTACATTTTTCAGTTTCTTTTGTTCCCACTTCTGCTAGGAGCTGGCTCAGGGCTGACTTTACAAATCTTACTGTTTTTTGCTGCTTCCTCTTGCTCTGTGGGCAGCAGCCTGACACAGTGGTAGGTAGCTAATTAATTGCACTTTTTAGATGTGCGTGTGCACTTCAGGAGTGATGTTTTTATTTTGCATTTTAGAAGTGACAGATCAATGTCTTGCTAACAGACTTTTATCATTATTTTGCTGTTTGGTGAGAGGGAAGAAAATTATTTACTAGGTATTGTTGGGGTTTTGTACTGTTTTTGTGCTGAAAAAAATATTATATTTGCAAGTATTGGTCAATCACTCCTGCAGGCTTGGTGTTGCAGAGAAATGTGATCTCCACAGCAAGCGGGAGATTGTGTCTGTGTGTGTGTGAAGGGGACACGCTGCAACTCTCAGCTCAGACAAGGTTTTAGGTGGGAATAGAAGGCAGCCAGTGAGGATGTGGGATCTTTGAGGAATTCCACCTACGTGCTGAGCTGTTGTGCTTGGTTAATTTAGTGTGTTTCCACCTGGGCTGAAAACTTGGATTCTTGGCATTGGGTCAAGGCCAGGAGTCTGTTCTGATTGACTTTTGATGACACATATTCCACTGCATGCATGTCCTATCTTTTACTGTGTCATTGGAGCTTTTCATGGGGAGCCCCTGCACTTGTTTGTTCTGTGGTGATTCTGTTTGCTCTGCCTCTGGCACCGGCGTGTCTGGAATCCAATACTGGAAGGATGTGTGGTGGAGAGGCAAAGAGTGAATGCATCACATTGATTAAAAGTACAGTTGTGACTAGGGTTTGCTGCAGAGCAACTACATAGGGTGTGTTGTCACTAAAATGAGCTGAATCCCAGGCTGCAGTGCCAGGTGTGTCCATAAAAGCCTGTGTGTGTTCAATATCCATGGATGTTGTCACGCTGGGAGGTTGTATTTGTGTGTAACACTTGTATTTGTGGTGTTGAACGTGCACCTGCATTTTATTCAAAGCAGCACTTTGGGGCTTTGTGTTACCTGTTAAAAGCAGGGGAGGAGGTCTGAGTACAAGTGAATGCAGTTCACTTAGTGTTGAAAATAAGCCCTTGGGGGGATTTTGGAAGGTGAAAATGTTCTGTCTCTATTTCTGGGCCTGGAATTGTGCTAACTGCAAAAGAAGCCAGTAACAGCAGCATTTATGGGCAGCATTTCCTTGTTTAACTAGTAAGGTCTGAGTAGGGTTTGAAAGTGACGTCTTGAAATCAGACTTCCATCTTCATTCTGCTCTGTGTTTTTCTTAATGGTGGAAGGAGGACAGTGATTCACTAGAAAATAATGGATTTTAGTACTATGTATGTGCTAAAAAAGATCTCACATTTGCAGATATTAGTCACTCTTGTGGACTTGGTCTTCCAGAGAAATACTGGGGTGGTTCTCTTCTTCAAATCCACATCACCCAAGCTCTCCCTTCCCAGATGTCTCATGAGGTTCCCTACTTGGCTGCCACTGAGAAGTGTGTCTTTAAAAGGCCACAGGAAAGTTGCTGTGGAAGTTAGCAGCGGAACACCTAGGCAAATGACAAATATGAGTGCCCTACAAAAAACCTATTCAGTGTTTTTTAGCCTGTTACAAGATTTCATCATGTCCAGTTTGAGCATGACAGTTAACTGCTGAAGGCAAAAGCTGTTCTGCTTCCTAAGCTCCCTGTCCACTTCTGCAGAGCTGGGTGGAGGCTGCTCATCCAGCCCTGGCAGGGTAGGGCTGCACAGGAACCCACCGAACTACAGAATTATGGGCTCTGAAGCAAAGAGTAAATGATCTTACACAGTCTTGAGAAGTGGCTTTGTGCTCTGTGCGTTCTTCAGATGAAGACTGCTGAATCTTCTGTGAGCAAGGCTCTGGGGAATATGATGCAATTTCTGTCTGTCTTGGCCCTCTCTGTCCCACACACAGCTGGCTGAGGCTTGGAGAGCCTCTGAATTCAGCAGGGACTCATGCTTGTGGGAGGAGTTTGTAGGTGCATTGGCTGGGGTATGTTTGCTACTCACTACAACACCTTAGTGCACAGCTAGTACCTTGTCAGTACATTCCAGAACTGTGGCTCCCCAGAGTGGAGGAAGCAGTTGAATCCTGGGAGTGCTGCTTCAGAGCTGGCAGAAATGACTTGCATAAACCAAGCTCAGCAAGTTAGGAGCGCTCACAGTGTTGACAGCTGGATTTTTTAGATAGCCTGGAAAGCCTTGATCCTTCAAGGATCAAGGAGTTAGGTCCTAGATCTAATAGAATTGGGCACTTATTTCTATTAGTCTTAGGCTTAGACAAATAACCCTGTCTAAGCAAAATGTTTCAGATAAGCTGTCAGATTAAATGACACGTCACTGCTCTGTTTGTATTTTGCATGCAAGTGTTGGAAATGAAGGATGAAGTTGCCTGGAAATGAAGGATGAAGTTGCCTGAGGTCGTGGAGACCTGAGAAATTTGGGAAAGGCTTATTCTGTTAAAATGCTAACTTACTTTAGAAAAAAGCAATATGTAAATGTTTTGTTTTAAAGCTGATAAGCGTCCTGAGAAGGAAATCTGAGGACTGGAATTTACTGTCTTCAGAGTCTGTAGATTTTGAAATAAATCTTGCTATAAACTGAAAAATCCTGTTATTTTAAAGCACTGGAAGTGTGATGGGCATCTTGCATCCTCTTCACAGTTTTGTCAGGAACTCCCTTGCTCTAAGCATAATTTACTCATGCAGTAAATCACACATTGAAAATGTAATTAGTGGCTCCTAAATGCAAGCTCTTCATTAGTGTTTTAAATTTAATTATTTTAATTTAGTATTTTAAATGAGGTTGATGCAGGTCCCACAGCAGAGTTGGTTATGCAGTACTGTGATTGAGTATCCAGTAGTGTGTCCTGTAGAACTTTGCTCAACTTTGATACCTCCGTTTTGCATGGTTTGTCTTGTTTTCTTCTTGAACTTCCATAGAAAAAGATCTTTATGTTCCTCGGGGTTTCAGTTCATTGTCCTGACCAGTGTGGCATGTGGTGTTTTATTTGCATTTATTTTTTTCTTTCCATTACAAAAACTGAATTTCTTCTAGCATTCCCAGTTCGTGAGTTTTGGAAACAAATCCCAAGGAAGAGTGGTGTGCATTTACCCCTTCTCCCAGCCCCCATGTGCTCCTTCCCACATATTTCAAGGCACTGGGTTAATGCTGCTGCCTGCCCTGCAGCAGGGTCTGAAGCAGCATTCCTGATGGTGAGCTGTGCTAAAGTTTGCAGTGCTGGCTAAATCCAAGGAACTGTGCTCTCTGGGAGTTTCCTGTGCTATGGTGCTGACCCAGGCTGGGACAATGGCATGCTCCAGTGCCTCGGGTAATGATCTCTGCAGTGGCACAGAGACCAATTTGTGTGCGCTCTGCAGCCCTGCCTGGCAAGCAGGAAGGGAGCTGCTCGGGCTGGCCAAGCCTGCAAGGAATTATTCATCCAAGTATAAAGGGCAGATTGAAAGCCTTTGGCTTTTATGGAATGGAAGGCAGTAGTTCCATTTCAGCTCAATGGAGCTCTATGCAACCTCATAAAACTGCTCTGAGTTTGCAGAGTGATGCTGCTTCTCAGAGGCGTTGCATGGGATATGTCTCTGAAATGCTCTTTTATTCATTACAGAACTTGCTGCTTGAATTCTTTCCTATTATGATTCTGCCCTTGGTTGGTTTTTGCAGTCAGTTGAAACCTCAGTGTCACCAGCTGTACACCTGGTTCTTTCTTCCAGAGAAAAAGGCAGTGTTACTTTGTTGGGAGCAGATCTTGGTAAACACAGCACAGGTTTCTGATGGGTGTTGAGGGCCTTCTTAGTGCAAAATTAAGATGGGGGAAGGATGCAACATTCCCCTCTGCTCTCTGGATGGATTTGTATGGATTTTCTTGTTGTTTTGGGATTTGTTTTATTTTAAAGATATTAATTGCCACAGTAATAGAAGACCAGGTCAATTCACTGCCATCATTAAGTTTGAATGCAGCAGTAAGGACAGATGCAGGATGACATTGCTAGTGCTGTCCCCTTAGCTGCAGTGCTCCTTGCACAATGTTAAGTAAGCTAAACCTGCTCCTATGACTAATTCTTTGCTAGAAAAAGCAATCCCTACTGACTCGAGTCTGTAGATAACTAGAAAGCCTTTTCTAAGCCATTTTTCTAATGCAAAGTGTATTAGAAATGCCAGCTCTTTGGATAACAGAGTGTTTGAGGTGAAGTCCTTTGCCTCTCCTGGAGCATGAGGTGAACGTGAGTTTGCTTCCTGTATGGCAAATGAGGGCTTTGTCCTGCTTGCATTTGGCCTGGTGGGAGCAAATCTGGATTTGAGTGAATGTGCAGGCACCATCAGGTTTTAGAGCTGGGCTTTGAAATTACACTGGAAACTTTGCACTGCATGATCTCCAACAAATGAGAACTCTTATTAAAAGTACTTAGTCTTATTCTACTTATTTGGCTTCTATAAAACTTTAGAGTGTTTCTTGTGGTGTCTGTGTTTCCCTAACTTCAGTTATTTTCCTTTCGCAATGCCTTTGTTCAGGAGGTACCTATTTTGTGTGGGATGCCTAAAGCTTCTGTGCTGCCTGTTTTAACATTCCGTAGCTTTTCATCCTATGGAGAGGGAGAGGAGAGGAAGGAGTAGTTGCAGAGTATTTTATCTTAGATTTCTCACTGTGCATGCAGCAGCACATTTGATTGTTCTGTGCACCCTCCTGGGGCTCTAGATGTTTTTTTTACTAGGCAGTCATTGGCAATTTATGCCAATGCCCAAGAAGGTGGCGTGGGTAGGGTTGTCTGTCCCTGATGTCCCTTGCCAGGCTGAGCCTGTGGGTGAACACATGCTCAGCTAATGGAGTGTTTTGTCTGCTGTCCTTGAGGGGGTGACAAAGTGACTCAGTGCATTCCTCCAGCACAGGCTTTACTTGAGACTGTAGTGAAAACATGCTGAACTTTTATTCAGACCCTGCAGAACAGCAGGAAGTGTTACTCAGCTGCACCTTTTCTCAGGTCAAGTCTCTCCATTCTGCTGAAACTGGATGTGCAGACAGTAGAGTGGGCATCCTGGAATTCCTGTGGAAAAGGATGACCCAGAGAGAGCCAGTCCATGCCAAAGGCTTGACCCCACAGCTTCTGTGAGGCTCACACTGTTGGAGCACAGCTGGGGAGCCAAGCCCAGAGTGGTTGTGGCCCCCTCGGTGTCAGTGTTCCATCAGTTATCGGTAGTTCGAGAGTGCGTCCTGACACAGCTGTGACCCAGGGGAAAAGGCTGCTCAGGGGGGAATGAAGGTGGCCAAGGCTGTTGGCAATCTGCCAGTCTACTGGATGCACTGAATCCCTCTGTTCCACTGATGATTGACACTTTCAGAAACATTAAATCCACTTTTTTAAAAGCAAATTCATCTTTTATAGTTGTCATCATCTGTGTGGTGCAGCAGATTGTACTGGTCATTAAGGAGCTTATTGGTAGCCATTAACTGGGTAATTTAAATCAGCTGGCTCTGTTGTGGGGGTGTTACCACATGGGCTTCTTGCCTAGGAGTTCATTTCCATCATTGACTGCAGCTGTTGGGTGAGATGGGCAGGCTTACGGGCTGTTTCCCTTGAAATAAAGGCTTCTTGCCTTGTTTAGGATGTCAGACATGCATTCTTTGAATTTCAGAAGGTCAAAAACACTTTGTGCTTTCTTTACTTTTCCATAGACAGCGTTAGATATATTAAAAGGATTACAAAAGCTATACCTTTCCAGCAGTATTTCGTCTTCCTGCTCGTGACAGGCAGCAAGTGCAGTGAAATCAGAGGTTCCTTGGCTCCTTTACAGTATCTGCTGGTGCAGAGGAACGTTGGGAGCAGGCTGGACACAGAGGCTGCTGGGGATGCCTTCAGGGGAGGAGGGCAAGGAATTGGCATCTGACACAGACTTCCTGAATTCCAAAGCTTATCCCTCTAAAAGATAGCCTCTCACCACTTTGCAGATACGCTGCAGTGCACTGTGGCTACTGTGGTATGCATGAATGAGAGCCCATGTCTTGGGGCTGCCTGTGTGGAGGGAAGGGGGAAGAGGGTGCATTTGCAGTTGTCATTCTTCGTCTGTGGACAGCAGAGTTAGCAGATGATCCTGATACAGTGGCATATCTTTGTGCTCCTTACATAAATCCTGTAACTTTTGTCTCCCGAAAAGGAAGAAGAAATGTGAAGGAATATCATTAATCTGTTGTCAGGACCTGGCTGCTTTTGGGATCATGGGGCATCTTTGAAGTCCTAGTTGCTAAATGCGGGGAAGTAAAGTTTCAGGTGTCTGTGCTTGGCAGTATAAGAAGAAATCATGAGTATCAGAAATGCAGATCTAATGCCCTCACTGTTCCATCCCCTAATAGACTATGAGGAAAACCTGTGACAGATATTAAAGAAAATAGGAAGGAGCTTCTGCCCTGGCTGACAGGTGAATCCAAGCCTCTGCGTGAGTCTGCTCCCAGATACAGCATAGCCCACACTAAACACAAGTTTGGTTTCTTTGTCTCCCAAGATATCTCTTCTGGGTAGCTGTGCCCTTTAACTGGCATTTTATCATTAATTCTATATTGCATTCCCAGGAGAAAGAGAGATTAATGTCCACTGCTTCATGGATAGTTCTTTCCTCACAGGGTCTCTGCCAGCAGTCTGGCATCACCAACTTAGAGCTTTTTCCAGACACTTGGCTGTTGAGGGTGGTGAGGCCCTGGCACAGGCTGCCCAGAGAAGCTGCGGCGGCCCCATCCCTGGAGGTGTCCAAGGCCAGCTTCGACAGGGCTTGGAGCAACCTGGGACAGTGGAAATGTCCCTGCCCATGGATGGAACTGGATGAGCTTTAAAGTCCCTTCCAACCCAAATAATTTCATGATTCTGCATGTGACAATTGGATTCTTGTTCTCTGCATGTGTCAGGAACGATACCTATAATCTTTTCCCAAGCTCTTGTCCTCTGCCAGGGCTTTGGCAGGACATTGTGGTGCTTGGGGTTGCCCTGCAGAGGGGCTGGAAGTGACAGGCGCCGGCGGTGCCGAACACAGAGTAAGTTACTTGCCAAGTGAACCTTAGACAGCCTGCTGAGGTGGCAGTGAGCACAGGAGTAGATGTCCCATTGTCTGAAGGAGTCTTTTGCAGTTTCTCTTCCCTGTGGCCAGCATAGTCTCTCTCACCTTATTTGTTATGTTGTTAAGAAATGTGCTGATGTGGAAGGGCTATGATGAGGCTTTTCCCTGCTGTGGTATCTCTGTTGCATGAAGTGACTGTGTTGTGTTGCCTTGCTGTGTGTCTGGGCCAGTGGTGCAGGCAGGAAGAAAGGCCCTCCTGAATTTACCAGGCTACATTATGCACAGTTCAGAACACAGATGGATCCTTAAGAAGGTCACGGGCTTTCCAGGCTGCTGCTCGTTCTCTGCAGCATTCCATTTGGCTTTTATTGGAGGATCAAAGGGGTTCTGAGGTAAAATGATGACTGAAATCTGAAAGCTGCTGCCTTTAGAGAGAGCCCTGTTTTCAGCTGCAGTGCCTGGCCTCAGAGCTGCCTGTGCTCTGCTGGGTGAGCACCTTCATGAGGGTGCATGAAGACAGGACATGGTTTATCCTGGTGCACAGCTGAACTCCCCCTGGAATGTAACCTGTCCCAGCAATCTCAGAGGAGCCCTCTTGCACCTCACCTGTGGGGGAGGGAAGAAGCTCCCCGTGGGAATGTTCTGTGGGAAGTGTTACTATTCTGTCCCTGGGTACTGCACTCCTTCAGGACTTGCTCCCCAGTCGGACCAGGAATCCAGGAACTCCAGGGATCAGTGTTGTCCTGAGCTCTGAACCGAAAAGTAACTGGTGTGTTACTCTTAAAATAAGCTAAACAGGAAAAATTGCATAACTTTGTCTTCAGCTGTTAAGGAAGACATTATTTGTGTGGACTGTCCTGAAGAAGAGCATTAGTTTCGTGGCTTCTAGTCTAGACAGCGAGGTAGGGAAACCTGGCTTGAGCTCCTGGGCCTTCCACAGTCTGGCAGAGACCTTTGGCACAGGGACTGGAAGACTTACCTCTGCAAATGGAACAAGTCTTAATTACTCAGTTCTCCAATTGAACACCATGTGTTATTTAATTAGATTTCTTATTTAAGTCTACCAAAACCAGGGCCAGTAGAGATTGCTATGCTAGGATTGTGGTGGATGAGGGATGGCTGAGGCATGTGCATGCAAGTATACCTAAGCAAAGCTTAGAAGCATGTGTTGAGCCATTTCCAGCAGAGATGTGTATAACTGATTCTGTTATTTTCTTTTGTTGCTCGATTACATGACTTTGGATTTTTATTAGAACAGATATTATGCTCACTTTAGTGAAGACAAATTTGCAGAGTTAAAACAGGCTGAATAAAAATAGCAATGGTACCAGTACCATTCTGCCTTTGTGCCATTGTAGGTGGTTGTGAACTCCTTTTTAAGTGATTTTTTTCCTCTCCTAGGTTAAGGGAAATACTGAAGAAAGCCTCTCTCCCTCCAGAGGATCCCGACACCCTGCTGTCAGTTACCTTGGCCATAGTTGAGACAGACTCCACAATAGTCTACTATAAAATGACTGATGGCTTTGTAATGCCAGATCCTCCTGATGATACCGAAGATGTTGATAATAAACAGTGGAGGAAGAAAAGAAAGAAACTTTTCAAATGATTAGGACAGAGAAGACAAAACATTTCTTGAATGTCTGTGCTCAAACCCAAACAAATGCAGGAACTGATGTATTTGAATAAGTGGTGTGCTAAAGTCTGCCTTGGCATATCAAGGATGTGTTCAGGGGGAACAGATGCTTGTGCAGCTGCACTGTGATGAAATGCCATTTGTGGTATGAAGTAGGTCATGCTTTGAGACCGATCAGTCCTGACTAATAAATACACTTGGGAAGTGTTTGCAAAGCCTGTATTTCCTCTCTATCTGCTCAGGAACATAACAGAATAAACACATCCTTACCCATACTGTAAATATTGGTTACAGGTAAGTCTGAAGGGCTTCTGGCAGGACTGAAGGGCTTTATAGTTTACAGAGTGTCTTTGTCTTACCCCTGTCAGAAGCACTCATGCTGCCCCACCAGGTTACATTTTTGAACGTTGCTTTCTTTCCTCTGCTTTTGGAGAAAAGGCTTTTCCACAGAAATACCTTATTTTAATTTTTTCCCTGCAGAGGAAAACTGATTATAGCAGCACCAGAGGCATCTAAAACACCAAAGTATGTCACCATCTATGCTATAAGTGCACACTAGTTATCTCCTTCAGGCACCAACTAGGTTTCTAAAGCCATTCTCATTCCTAGGATTTATTTTATGATGTCTTTGGACATAGCTTCTGCATATTGAAAGTGGTTGCCTAGGAGGTGCTTCAGCTTGGAGTTAAGAGGAAAAAACCTGACTTTTAGTTTCTTCTGCAGGAATTTTCCACGTCTTTCACATGGAGATCTTGTCCAGGTTAAACTCTGAGTTCCTTGGCAATCAACATCCCAGAGCAGCTTCTTGAGCACAGGATTGTCCGTGTGACAGCTGTGTGGCCAAGGATCACACATTCAGAAGGTGAAGCAAAAGAGCTCTTTTTTCGCATGGGTAGAAGAATGGGAGAGAATCCAAGAAACCAAGCTGGAAATGAAAGACCATTTAAGCTTTGCTACCCCTGGGACTAGAGTAGGTGTTTCTTTGTCTGTGGAGCTTGATGCTAGTTTGGCCAAATGTGCTGGGAGGCAGAATGATCCTGCAGGGAGTCCTACACACCCTTGGAGGAGGTGTGTCACTGTCACCCGGAGCTCTGCAGGATATTTTTATCCCATACAACCAGGGGAGACTTGGCATCTGTGGGCTTCAGTCATGGAGAAAAAGAGAGTTTTTCTTTGCCCTTCTCAGCATTGCTCCCCTCGTGGAGGAGACCATCATTTTACTTTGGTCCAATGCTGTCCTGCCTTGAAGGGGTCCCTGTGTGCTGACTCCTGCCATCCTGCGTGTGACCATGACATTGGTATTTCATGGGATCCATGGCTTATTCCATAAAGCAAGCGTTACACTTGGCTAGGCTGCCTGCCACCAGGTAAATTGTCCTTGTTACAAGCTGGGAAGTAGTTCAGCCCTGCAGGAAAAGAGGTGGTCGTTTGTATGAAGGAGGCTGAAACAGATGCAGCATGTGGCAGATTTGTTATTTAAGCACCACATGCTTAACCCCAAAAGCAGATTACATTTGCTTCAATTTCTGGGAAATACTGCCAGTTTGCAGTTTGCTGCATGACTGATGCTTGGCTTTACCCTTCATTTTATCATTTCTGTGCACAAAAAGAGGAGCATAACTTGAGCCTCTTTTTCTATACACTGAAAACTGCTGACCCAGGCTTCACAAGTCAAGTTTGGAGAAACTGTGTCCGAAGGCTTTGATTTCTTCTTGTGTCCCACTGAGAAATGATTATATGGGCCTTTTTCCAGCCTGCTTAGATTGTGGTGGTTCTTTATTTCCAAGGAAGAAAAAACACAGAAGAACAAATAATATCACAGCACTGTTTGTCCCATAGGTATTACAGTGTAAACACGGGGATGTTAAATAAGCTTGCAGCCAGCTGTGCTGTTCCTTTACATTCCACTGAAGTATTTTTCTCTGTCAAGTCAACAACACACAGACTGAAGCCTCTGGTCTTCAAGGCACTGAATAAAGATGGGAAGAGACTTCCTGTAGAAGTGTATCAGTTCAGAGCAGTAGCACATTAACATTCCTAAATCCATAGCATCCTGGTGCTGTGCCCAAACTGTTCAAGCATAACTCTGCTTCAAGTGTTTGTGAGACATCCATGGAAGCATGAGCCATGATGTTGCTGCCAATCCAGCACTTATTTCAGCCCAGAACATTTTGCAGGCTCCATACTGCTATCTTTTAGAGTTTTTTTAGGTTTTATTTGCCAAGCGCAGCTTGATACGTTTTACTGAATGCCCCTGACCAACAGAAGGTGTTTTAAAATCTGGAGAGTATAATTTTGCAGTAGATTATTGTTCCAAGCCTTTCCTCTCTGCGGAGGGATGTTTGCATTGACGCTTCCCCACCAAGTCAAGAATGACAGAAAAGGAAAAGGCTGTTTTGGCCTGGCTTAGACAGTGAGACTCAGCGCCCACTTATGTAAGGGATCCTTTGCTTATGCAGACTGTGTCTCCTTGAGGCACTGCTGGCACCATCACCCACCTCTCCTGGATGCAGCCTGACTGCAGTGTAGACAGAACATTTTATGTGAAGAAACACTGGTGGAAAGGCAGGAGAGCTTTGTCAGGTCCACGAGGAGGAGCTGTGGTTGGCAGCTGTGGCCAGGAGAGCTCCCACAGCCCTCTCCGAGCCCACACTGAGCATGGGGGGCTGTTTGGGCAGCAGCTCCTCCTGTGGGAATCTCTCAGGCCTCCATGGCTGTGTGTGCTCCATGGCAGCACAGGGATCTCTGGCTCAGCATCTGTCTCTGCTTCCCGGGCACGCCAGCATGGCAGCAAGGCAGAGGCCAGGTAAAGGGGTACTGCTTCCACATCCTAAGCACAATCTCACCCCCTACAAAGTAGCCCTCAGCGTCTCCACAAAACACTTCCATTTCGCAGAAATCACTGGAAGAAAGATGTGGGCTCTTTTACCCCATGCTTGAGTTAGGCATGATTTTCCACATGTTCTCCTGCTGGCACACAATAGTGAGATATCAATAATATTGCTAAAGCTAAGCCATCTTAATCTTCCTCTTTTCTGTCAGCAAAAGCTTTTTTGTTTAATTTGAAACATTTTTTTCCTAATAAAGAATCCATATGAATTTATTAATTGTTCTACGAGTATTCCAGATCTATAGGAATTAGATGTTTAATAGCTTGTCCAAGTAGTTTTTAAGAATCTAAATACTATCAACTAGCCTGCAATCCCTGTTCTATGTAAATGGGCTACTTGTTAACCTCCTCTAGGTCCTCCAGGGACAGGACCTGAGGGAAGGCTGGGGATCAGGGAAATGTTCTTCCCCCAGAGGGTGCTGGGCACTGACCAGGCTCCCCAGGGAATGGGCACAGCCCTAAGGCTGCCAGAGCTCCAGGAGCCTTTGGACAATGCTCTCAGGGATGCACAGGGTGGGATTGTTGGGGTGTCCTGAGCCAGGAGTTGGCCTGGATAATTGATTCCTGTGAATCCCTTCCCACTCAGGATATTTCATGCTTCTAAAAATAGCTGCAGCTGCACCTCATATTTCAGAGTATCCATGGAGCTGATGGCTTTTCCATTTCATTCCCTCATTTCTCAGATGCTCCCGCTGAGACCCCAGATTCCCACCTACAGCAGACCTGAAAATTAATGATGCTCTGACTCCTGCTCAGCTCCATGCTGGATATTGTGTTTGCAGCACCTGACAGACAGAATTCATTGCCTGATGCCTCGTTAGTCATTCTTTGCACCCCCACTGGGCTACAAGTTTCTCCTCAAGTATCTCATCTGGTCATCAAGCTCTCAATGCCAAACTAGAACGGCTCTGCTCATCTTTTTCATTGCTTTTTACTCCCCTCTTTCTCACTGCTCTAGTCATCTCAGCAAATTTCTTACTACTGTTCACTGCCCTCTTGACCAACATTTCATACCCTTAGTTACCCTCAAATTTATCTTTCCATGCTATCTGGAAACTCCTCTTTCTTCCCAAGCTTCCCGTCTTCTGCTGGGGTGCCCAGATGGTCTGTGAAGAGCCATCTATGCCTTTCTCTGCTTGAATCCAGGTACCAGCTGATCCTCTCAATTCCACCAGACCAATCCCATTTACCACTAAAAATTTGGGTAAATTCTGAAGTGAAGTCTTGTGAGCCCTGTGCCAATGTCCAGCCAGCAGACAATCATAGACTCACAGAATATCCTAAGTTGAAGGGACCCTCAGGGACCATCCAGTCCAACCCCTGGCCCTGCACAGACACCCCAACAATCCCACCCTGTGCATCCCTGAGAGCATTGTCCAAACGCTCCTGGAGCTCTGGCAGCCTTAGGGCTGTGCCCATTCCCTGGGGAGCCTGGTCAGTGCCCAGCACCCTCTGGGCGAAGAACCTTTTCCTGATACCCATCCCAACCCCCCTAACAGAGCTCCAGCTGTTCTGTGGGTCTTGTCCCTTGTCACAGAGATCGAAAGGCTCTATCTGCTGGAGAGCGCTGTCTTCACGAGGCAGGATGGCTGTCATCCCCCTTTCCATAGTCCCAAACACGTCCATTAACATCCAGCGTGGATGTTCACTGGATAAATCTGCCGGCAGAGGTGGTTGGAGCTACCGGTTGAGTCTGCACCAGAGGGCGCTTGGAGGCTGCCAAGCCGGAGTCTTTCTCCTCTGGGAATGCACTCCTCTTACAGGCCTCTCCTGCTTCTCCTAAACAAAAGGAGAGGGAGAAACCCTGTCAGCAGAAACACCTGCGTTGGCAATTCTTCCTATCTGAAGGAAATGGTATTACTTAAACCTTCCTGGAGATGGACTTAGGACAAGGGGAATGGCTTCAAGCTGACAGAGGGCAGGGTTAGATGGGATATTTGGAAGGAATTGTTCCCTGTGAGGGTGGGGAGGCCCTGGCACAGGGTGCCCAGAAAAGCTGTGGCTGCCCCTGGATCCCTGGAAGTGTCCAAGGCCAGGCTGGACGGGGCTTGGAGCACCCTGGGATAGTGGAAGGTGTCCCTGCCTATGGCAGGGGGGGGCACTGGATGAGCCTTGATGTCCCTTCCAGCCCAAACCATTCCGGGATTCTGTGAGGATGATTCAATGAAGCAGCAGCCTATGTGGATGCTGTAGGAATGCAGATCAAACAGGGGGTAGAACTGTTGCCCACTTCTCCATCTATTAGCAGAAACCCAAGATTTTGGGTGTTTCAATCCATCCTGACCATCTGGATCCTCCGGAACAGATTTTTTCACCCCAGAGCTTGAGACAGGGTGTGAAGCAAGGGCAGCCTTGCCAAAAGTTACAGCAAACACCACAAAAGAGTCTTTTAGCCATCCAGCACTTCTCCTCTGCTGCCTGCGTGTCTTAAACACTGCAGTAGCTTCCAAGTGAACAGCCAGCTTGGCAGGCTTCTTGAGACCTACCCCACTCCTCACCTGTTCCTATTTAATTCCCCCTCATACGATTTAAAATTATATCCTCTTTGTTAGGAGTTGACCCCAGCACGATGGTAATGCCAGCTGCCCACCCACCTCCTGCCCAGAGCCTTGCAGTGCTCTTAGATTCAGACATGCATGTTTTGAAAGCCCAGAGTAAATATTCAGAGGGAAAATTACAGCTTGAAACTAGCCATGAAAGATCATGTTCACTATAAAAGAACATAAGATGACATAACTAATACAGTATTGTACAAAAGAAGTGGCTAAGAGAGATGAGAAATACTTGCTGTGCTTAAAAATATGTTACATTCTACAGGAAATTGTAGAGCGAAAAAATAAATTGGTCATTCTCCCAGGAAAATCTGATTTACTGAAAAAAATCAAAATTGAAAGTAGAAGAAGAGTATTTAATCACTTGGAGTCCAGCATTTAAAATACATTGCTTATTTTTCTGAGAGACAGGTTGCTGCTAGTCAGGCATTTATAATAATCCCTAGGAAAGGATGGGCTGAGCTCATGCTCTGACCAAGGTATTGCTAAATTGAAATTAGCCAAACAGTGATTCTAATTATGGGCAAAATGGGTTTAGAAATGAGAGAGTGTGATAGATGAGAAAGTGCTTAGGATGGATATAATGAGTCATAGATTTCAAGGGAAGCATCAGGGTGGAAGAAGGTTACTCATGGACTTATTCAACGGTTGATCTTGGGTCTGGTGTGGTTCGTGTTCCAATTGATGGTGTTGGACTAAACCTAAACACAAAGCCAGTGAAGTGGCAAGGCAGCAAAAAATATGGAAAAATATAGAACTTCTGTGTTGCAAACTTTGGGTTCCCAATTAGGACGCATGGAAACCAGTCTTTGAATGTATTGCCCATGCTCAGCTAAGGGCCACCACATAAGGCTGTGAGAGGACATTTCTAGGACCTCTCAGGCAAAACACTCCCAGCAGAGCTGTGTAGCCCAGCAGGTCCCAGCACTCAATGAGGCACCTGCCAGCCTTGGGCACCCAGGGTCCATCAACCAGGCTGGGGCACGGCACGTTGACGCGTGTCCCGGTGGCTAGCGAGAGCGGCGTCTGTGGCCGGCTGGGACGTGCTGAGCATCTCTGCCTCGCAGCTCAGATCCGGTCCCACACTACCAGCTCTTGCGCAAGCCGCCCGCCTGGAGAGCAGGGTGTTGCCGCGTCTCCGGGATGAAAAGGAGAAGGAGAGGTTTGTGCTTGCCATTCCAGTGGCGTTTACTGAGGGGAAGGCAGAGGAGCACAACACACACCAAACCAAGATAGTGGCAGAAGCCCCTTCGGGCGCCGTTACAACAACTTTTATGGAGAAGGAGAAGGGGGTGGAGAGAATACAAGGGACCAATGGCAGGGAAGAACAGGGGAGGAACAAAGGGTACAACAGCCAACAAAACATGAACAAGGGAGGGGATCTTAAATTGACAGAAACTTGGACCAACAGGGTGTCAAGGAACTTAGAACTTTCTGGAACATATGAATATTGAGCATAAGAACTGAATATTTACTAACTTATTATAATAAAACAGGGAGGGGGAACGTGGGATTGACAACCTGAGTGGTATAGTTAAAGGATGGGGGATAGAAGCTATGTTCTAATCCCCCATAGGGCGGTGGTGTAGCTTTCCTGACAATCCTGGGCAGCTTCAGCTGCTGTCACCACTGCCACAGCAGGTACCCCTAGAAGAGAGGTGTGCAGGACCTGCTGTGGGGTCAGAGAACACGGCCAGGACTTTACACAGGCATCTGCTCGTGCTCGAAGGTTTCTTTCCTACCTGGTTAACTCAGTTCTCATGGAAGTGGAGGCACAGGCGTGGGATGACACCACAGTGAGGAACACCAGTTCAGCCGAGGCTCAGCCGGTCCCTCGGCCATCAGAGGTTTACACACACACACAGACCCTTTTCACCATGCTGGGAGTGAGGGAGAACCACTGCAGGCTGCCTCACACAGTGTGGAGGTTGTGTTGGGGTTACGGGGTTGTTCTCCCAGGAAGGGGAACGTCTGGCTTAGATGAATAATCAGGTGAGTGATTTGCCCTCGTGTCTTGTACGTCCTGTTGAAACTCTACATGAATGGCAAAGGTTTCCTGGGAGAGCTGAGAAAAAGGGTCAGGAGAGTATCTGCATCCAGGAATTTGGTTTCAAGACTACCATGAGAAATACAGGCTGGGATCAGAGCTGGCTGGAAACAGTTTTAGTTTTTAAACTTTAGAACACATTTTTAAACTCAGCTATTAAAATGTGTTGTCAAAGTAATGCATTCAGTTAGAAGAGTTTTAGCAAAGTAAAGGGAATATACATAGCAGCACAAAAAAGTCAAAAACCTCTGGGTGGTAATTTCCCCAACTCAGACTAATTCCCATCTATCTTGTTCCCCAGCAGCATCTTTAATTGCTGGAGCCTCACAAAAAGCCTGTGTGAGGAAAGGAAGATAATAATTAGCGGAGTTTTTTTCTCGCCGTTGTTGTGAGCCTGCAGGGACTGGTCTCTCCCAACATTTGTTATTTGGTTGAATCATTTCGTTGTAGTGCTTTGATAGAAAGGAGAGCTGGGATGGAGGAAGGGTGTTGTGCTGTGCAGGATATCTCTAGGGTACTTCAGGGATGTGAATTCTGTGGGCACGTGTCAAAGAAATTCCACAAAATCACAGCATTTTAGAACTACGGAAGGAAAATCCTGATGTTAATGTAGGGTAGCTTGGGCTTTAAACTGAAAAATGTCTTTAAACTGAATGAGAGCAGATTTAGATGAGTTGTTAGGAAGAACTGTTTCCCTGTGAGGGTGAGGAGACCCTGGCACAGGGTGCCCAGAGAAGATGTGGCTGCCCCTGGATCCCTGGAAGTGTCCAAGGCCAGGCTGGACGTGGCTTGGAGCAACCTGGGCAAGTGGAAGGTGTCCCTGCCCATGGCAGGGGGTGACACTGGACGGGCTTTAAGGTTCCTCCCAACCCAAACCATTCTGGGTTGTGTTATTCAAGGAAAAATGCTGAGAAGACCTGAAACTGAACAAATCCAGCAGAAAAGCAGAGTGGAGCAGTGGGTGGAGTCCTTCTCCGTTGCTGCCCCTCTCCACCTGCAGCACCCAGGGAGAGTTTGGTACGGCCTGAGCAGCCAAGCAGCTTTGAAGTGCTGTTTTTCATCCTTGGAGTCCTGCCAGAGACATAGACTTCCCATACCAGAACCATGGAATCATTTATGTTGGAAAATCCCTCTAAGGTCACTGAAATCAACCATCCCCCACCACTGGCAAGACCACCACTAACCCACATCCCCAAGTACCACATCTATGGGGCTTTTAGATCCCTCCAGGGATGGGGACTCCACCCCTGCCCTGGGGAGTTGTGCCAGGCTGGACAACCATTTGGATGAAGAAATTTTCCTAACAGCCAATCTAAACCTCCCCTGGTACAACTATGGTGGCTGTAGGAGCAGGGTTGTCTATCCAAGCAAGGTCCTCCTTGGGTTTGGTATCACAGTACAAGAGGGAATTTGCATCTGTTATGGGAAGTTTTAGGGTTGCAAAGCCTGGCGCTAGGAGATCCCAGAATTCAGGTTGCTTGTGCATCCTGAACTTGGTCTCCTTGTCATCCTGGACTTGGTCTTGTGGATAAGTGGTAAAAAGTGCTTAGTTATAGTTTTCAATACTTATTTTTCCATTTGGTAAATGTGGAGTCACTCAAAAGTCTTTCTTCTCCTTCTCATCAGCATGTTACTTTGTAAGTTATTGATCAAAGGGTGTCTGGATGTGGCACTGAATACAGAAGTCCTGTCTTTAGGATGTTTCACCTGAATCTCAAACGAAGCACAAATATTAGTGAGCTGCCAGTTCTGTAAGCCTGTGTAATTAGATGAGGAAATTAGACAGGGGTGATGCTGCTTCCTTTTGCAGCCAGAGATCTGAGGATCAGAGATTAAGACTGTGTCTACTAATTTCCAGTGTTCAGTTTCAGATAATGAGAGCTTAACTTTTTAATTTGATTTAATTTAATTGCTCATGCCTCGCAATTCTACTGTCCTTCACTGGTTCAACCTGCTGTGGAAGCAATAGCTAAACCATAAAGTCTTCACCCCTTGAAGAAAACTTCACTTTAGGAGGCTGAACTGGCATCTAAGGAGGAGAAGAGACATCGTCAAGGATACGGCGTGGTCCTGAGGGTCCTCAAGTCCACCTGGAAATAAACTCATCACAATGATAAAGCCCTGTACCTCCTTATTTGTTTTAATTTCATCTCAGAGATAAATCTTGTGCATTAAGCGATGTTAGGACAGCTACAAGTCCCAGTCTCCTGGCCAGGGCTCAGCACAGCTCCCGACACTTGGTGTTCCTGGGATGGGGAGTTGGGCTCTGGCTGAATGTTGCCTCTCCCAGCACTTGGCCCCCAAGCCCAGCAAACTGGCAAAAACATCTTTTTTTTTTTCTTGGATTATTTTTCTACCAATATATTCAAATCTTAATGGGTTTTCTGTTGGATTTACTGTGCCCTTCCCAGAGAGCGGCTGCTCTGGGAATGGTGTGCAGTTTTAGAATCACAGGATCACAGAATGGTTTGGGTGGGAAGGGACCTTTGAAGATCACCCAGCCCAACCCCCTGCCATGAGCAGGGACATCTTCCACTGTAACTTCATACATCACTGATTAGATTTGAGTTCTGAGCCTTGGGCTCCCCCCGTTGGTGATGTGCATTGCTCTGATACGCATCTAGACACACATAAACCCTGCTCTTCAATACCTCCCACAGCAGCAAGCTGCTCCTCTTTGCCCAGAGTCTCCAGATGGTGCTGAAATCCTCAGCGCTTTGGGGCTTTAATTGTTTGTTTATTTTTAGAGAACTTCCCACACATGGACCCTCATCAATATGCCTCAGCCTTTCCATTCACCAAACAATGTCACTTTTAGTTCATTTTGTCCTCACTGCCAGCCCCCTTCCCAAGCAGGTCTGCGATGAATCGTTGTGGTTTAATTGTTAGTGTTGGTGCTAAAGTTCAGTTTCTGAGTCTCTTGTTGTTTTTTCCCTTCCCAAAATAAATTTGCAAATACCCCTGTGTTGTGATATCAGTGATTTGCTTACCTCCACACTGCGTCCAGACCAACTTTTCCAAGGAGGCTTGGCTATTAAAAAGCAAAACAGAGACCCCACTGATCTCATGTGCTGAGCCCCAGCCCCACTGCCGGTGTCTTTGTGGGGGTAACATCATGTCCACCCTCACTGCTTCTGTGCCTTTGGGGAATCAGCCCCCAAAATCAGCATCAGTTGTATGTTTGGCAAACATGCAACTCTAACCAAGGGTTTTTTCATGGGGTTGGACAGGCTGAGTACCTCCAAGGATAGCAAAATTAGCGTCCCTATAGAAGAGCAGCTCAATTGTGCATTCTGCACTTCCTCCTGAGGGGCAGCTCCTCCCAAGGGACAACCACGATCTCTGCTCCCTGTGACCAGTGACAGGACTTAGGGAAGGGCTGGAGCTGTGCCAGGGGACAGTCAGGCTGGCTATCAGGAAAAGATTCTTCCCCTAGGGGGTGGTGGGACACTGAACAGGCTTCCCAGGGCAGCCTCTACCATGGCCAGCAGCTCCCTCCATCCCACCTCCTCCTGGCAGGGAGCCAGGAGTTCTCTTTCCCCGACCTTTGGTTTTGGAGCAAACGCTGTGGCTCCTCAGTTGGTCAGGCTATATTTAGCTACCGTGTTGTGGCATTTCCAGCTTTCTATTTTTGTAAATCATCATTTCCCAGGAAAGAGGCTGAGCCCTGGTGGGCAGGAACTGTATTTCTGCTGTGTGACTGCACCTGTGCCGGTGGCAGAGCTGGTCCAGGCAATGCCTACAGCTCTGCCAGTGGGATCTGATGCACAGCCCACTCCTCTTCCCTAGAGCACATCCCACAGCCATTCCTCCTTCTCTTAGAGTGCCTGCAAAGGTTTTCTCCCTCTTTGCCTTCACAATCATCTGTGGAACAGTTTTCTTTCTCCTTGGCATCCTCCCTGCTGCATCCCTGCTCCAGCCAGGGCACTTTAGGGCTCCAGGCTGGGTCACATTGCATTGCTTTCTGCCCATATGGGGTTGCATAGAGGTAGATGCATAAATATAGTATATGAATAGCATGATAGATGGTATATAAGATGCACAGCAAGGCGGCAGGAAAATAACAGCAAATAAATCCAGCATGGGAACATCAGTACAAAAAGCTCTTTGAGTTCTTTTCTTGGTGGACCAAGAGTTTTAGGCTGTACAGGGTTATTCCTTAGACACCTTAAAAACCATCTGCTGGCAGCAGTGTCCCCTGGAAAGACCATGACTGGTCATGGTGGCCCTGGGACCAAGGGTGTGAGATCCAGAGGGATTGGAATAACTTCCCCGGGGAAGCATAGAGGCACTGAGTTCCTTCCCAGTTCTCCATGCTGGCAATTTTGCACCTTCCTCCCCAGGTAGACTCCAGCAGCAGACATTTACTGGGTTTTCTTTAGTGTGAAAAGCTGTTTCATGACCAGGTGATGTATCAGCCCAATACAGCCCTGAAATGCATCACGACATGCTTGGCTGGTCCTTCAGGCTGGGAAAGGGACCTAAATCTCCCATTTCTTTCCATGTCTTTCAAAAAAAGCTTTTCAAAGGCTTCGCTGTGAGAGGTATCAGGGTGGACCTAGACCCTGTGGGGCTCCCACAAAGCCAAGAGAGGAAAGGGAGAAAAGTGATGTTCAAAACGCAAACACTCTTTCTGGGGTCCAACGGGGTCTTTTTGGAGTTTCTTTCTAGCGCAACATCTCCTTGGCCTGAGAATAACCTCATATGTCTTTGAACTTGTGGTCAATGGGCTCTGGCCACATATGCAGAGCACCCAGGAGAGTCTCTCATTAGTGCTGAGGGTAAACCTGGGTTTCCCTTTCTCAGTGCTCAACAGGCAGCAGCTTCCTGAAAGAGCATCTCAGGCTAAACCTGTTTTTCCAGGCTGGGCCAGCATTCCCCGGCGGCCAGAGGTATTCCTAAGTATTCCTAAATATTACATATACCAGCGTAAGCCATGGAATTGAAGAAAGAGGGGGAGATTTTTGGTTGGTGACTTGGGTTGGTCACCTAGGACCTGCAATTACACAAAAAGAGGCCAACTACCCACTTTTGGCCACCCAAAACCTGTTCTCACCCCAACACTTTGAGCCATCCAAAGCCCCTTGTCAGCCAACATTTTGGTTTTTTCTGAATACCTGAAGAGGCTGTGCCTTAGACCGTGATTAAAAAGGCTATCACAGCTTATCAGTTTGGGGACAGAGTTTGGAGGGGGAGTTATTGCCACAAGGAAAGAAAATTGAATGAAGGGCAGGTTTTTCTCACTGCCTGTGGGGTTTTTTCAGCCAGAGTGCCAGGTCTCAGCAGAGCAGGGTAATTCAGCTCTACAATGAGTAACTCACTCAAAGTCTGGAATGCAGAGGTGCTGTTGGGCTCAGGCTTGAGAACTGGAGGAACCTGACACTAAAAATACAGCTCGGTGACTACTCCAAGCCCTCTTGGGCTGATGGGGACGGCACACCATGACAAGCCACCACCTGATGCTCATTATCACCCAGACAAACCAGAGGGCAGAAGCCACCGAGCTGGATCGCGGCACACAGGTCTGTTTTCAAAAGCTCATTTGTTCTTTGTACCTGGCAGTGTCAATTCATCCACGCAGACAGCACACTGAAGATGAGCCATTTAGCCCAGCTCGCTCCTGAGGCTGTGTTTAGTTTTTATGCTATTTTCACATGGGGAGGTGTTTAGGAGGCCCAGCAGTGTGCTTGTTGAGTTTACAATCATTTCAGAAGCTGGACATTCCCTCTTGTAATCTGCAGTGAAATCTTGTGTAATCTTGTTCACCTGCAGTGAAAAATGGAGGTGGGGAGGAGCAAGCAAATTCTGCCCTGGATTTTTCCTTCTTCTTTGCAATAAACTGTACATTCTCCTTCCAAACTGATGTGTTATGATATCCTTCTCAATTGCACTCTGAGGTCAGTGCTCCATGGTGTACACGCGCTTGAAGTATTCCTGATTTCCATCTCTCCTTTGTTTCAGTGCTTTTTTCCTTCCTAAATTATACTCTGGGTTTATGACACAGTGGGCTGATGAATGGCTCTAATATGGAGACAGATCAGATACAAGTGTAGTTACCTTATTCTATGCTTGTAATAGAAAACTGAGCCCATAAATGATAATATTTATTACATAAACTGAACTGATAATTTATTGTTGTTCCCTGGCACCACCACAAACTCTACTTGTCCACCTCTCCATCACTCACAAGCATTTGAGCTGGGAGAAGTTGTTCTTTGTCGAGCCCAGTGAGCGAAATATGGAGAAGTCAGAAACCACCTCAGTATTTAAAACTGGAGAGTCCATTGTACCTTCCTCTGCCCAAATTTCTTTCAGCCCCTCTGCTTCTCCTCAGACAACATTTCTTCTGATGTTATTCCAGGGCTGATACCAGGCTTCTTTGATGCACTGAAATTCCCCAAAGAACAGTACCCAACACTTATCTGCATGTATATATTCCTTCTCTCTGCCTCCAAGGAATGCTTTCCTATGATCTTCCGATGTTTATTTAGGTCATTTTTGTCTCGATCCAATTTTCTCTTTGGAGAAGAAAGTCTGCATATGTTTCTTCAGATGTCACTCTGTGCAGTCACCATAAATATACAGCTATGAAGTCTTTCCTCTGTGTAAACACTGAAATACAGAGAAAGTATCCCAGTTATCTCCAAGATTTACCCTTGGGGTACCCTTTCCCCTTGAAGTCTGTGTTAGCTTTAGTGTTCACTTCAATTAAAAGCATTAACCCAACACCAAGGCAATTTCCAAAGCCTCCACCCAAGTTTCTACTACCAGGATTTGCTTCTCCCAAAGCTCCAAAGACATATTCTGCACATTTCATGCTAGTGAAGCAATTCACTGTGTCCATAGGAACTTAAAGACACTTTTCAGATCTGATTTCAGCTAATTTCTGGATATGAAACTGTTTGAGAGCGGGAGCTGCCCCAGGAGGGAGGCAGCCCTGTCCTGCCTCTCCCTGGGTAAGGTGCCCTTGCCTTGGTGACCAGCTGTCCTGCTACAACCAGCCACCACAAGACTGCAAAAGAGGAAAACAAGGCTGGTTTTGTGTCTAGTTATCAGACAGTGAAAGATATTTCAAGGCTGCCAAGCCGGCATTAGAGGGATTTGCTGAATTTCTGGTGGTTTCTGCAATTTGCCATGGACCAGGTATCACTAGCATACATAGAACAGTTTGCTGTTCTGCAGTAAAACAGCCTCCAGCAACACCCAGCTCAGCAGGAGCAGGGCTTGCTCGCTGCCTTTCCAGCTCCTGAGGCCAGAGGCACTGGAGCAGAACGGGGCTTGAGCCAGCTTTCCCCACGTGGGACAAAGAGGACAAATGAGCATCTGCACCATTTGGCTTTGAGTCTTTGGGAGATGCTAAATGTCTGCCCAGGGCTGCTGGTCTTTTGTAGGCACTAATCTGCTGACATGACAACTGGATCCACTCGGATGGATCCTGGGATAAGCACAAATTTCCATAGCAGGAGACTGCATGGGCAAAGAACAAAAGCCCCTTCGTGCCAGTGGAGCCAGGTGCCAAATTCTGCTCGCTGTAATCTCTCGGTGAAACCACTTATCTGAAAAGGCAGGAGGAAGCTGGCTACAGTCCTTTGCATAATTAAAGGCCTCGTGCTCTGGGCACGTACCTTTGGAGTAGAAATCTTATTCTCCCACTCCTCAACTCCCAAGGAAACATGGTTTAGGTAGAGTGACTTGGAGATGTACAGGATCAGGATCTATATCCCTCGCTTGCCATCTGATGGGTCCAGAGCCAGCTCCAAACTAGGTAGGAGCACACCTGATATTTCAGCCATGGGTATGAGCCTGTGAGATGAGTATTTACATCTCATCACATGATTTAAAAGCTGCTTTAAGTTTTGGGAATAAATAGTTCTGTATTCATATATACATATCTGTGTGTGGGTGTGCATAAAAACACACAGGTGTAGGGGAGAGAGGGGGCTATTTATAGCAAAAGCAGATTTGATAAGGAAAAAGGTTTTTTTATTTCTCTGGTGGACATGAGTGGCCAAGTTTAATAATCTTTTTAACCTCCACTTGTAACTTGTCACAAGGTGAGCAAAGGTCTTTTTGTACTCCTGTGGAGACCAAGGCAAACTCTTTAAGGAGAAATATCCCATTGCTCTGTTATGTCTCTGCTTTCTGCTCCAGCAGCTGCACAACACGGGCTCCTGGCTTGTTCCTCGCCATGAGTTTTACTACTCATGGTCCCTGTTTATTGCATGGCCGCTCCCCCTGTGAGGCACATTCCTGTGCCTTTCACCCACTTCCCTTGGTTTTTTGCCTGGAAGCTTTGCCAAGGGGAGCTCCTTACAACACCTGCCTAGGAGCAGGCTGCATTCCCATAAGGCTGGGATGGGAAAGGCAGAGGCTATAATCAAACATAGTGCCAAGTTTTGGAGGGGAGCTTTGAAAAGAGAGAATCACAGGATCCCAGGAGGGTTTAGGCTGGAAGAGACCTTAAAGATCATCCAGTTCCACCTGCCCTGCCATGGGCAGGGACACTTCCTACTAGACTTCCAGCACAGAACTTTTCCACAAGAGACAGAATTCCACCCACTGAGGTGAGGACCAGCATTTTCTTGGCTCACGTGGTCCTGCCCCTACAAGCACTAAAACTCCTGCTATTTTCATGTCCTCAAAATGCCAGACCAGCTATAGATCTGGTGGATGACCTTATCCAAAGCAGCAAATCTGGATGTGTTCTGGCTCTGGCTGGAGCAGGGTGAGTGTCTGACCCAGCTGAGCCAGTCCTGCTGATGGGAGATGGGCTAGCACTTGGGCTCCTTCACATGGCTATAAGCTCCACAAGGAGCTCCCTGGGAGGTGGTATTTGGAGGTCTCTGGAAAGACAGATATTCCTGAGCTGCTTCCCAGCTGCTGGTGGTAAAAGTCTCGTGCTGCTGAGGGACAGCCTTTGCACGCTTACTCAGGCAGACACACTATTTTTGCATGAGTAACCCTGAAACTCTGGATGGGATTGAAAGTCTGGCGATAAGAAGCTTGTGTTCTGCATCCAAATGCAGTTATAATTTTGCTGCTGGGTAGTTTATATTCAGGCACTGCTGCCTGAGGACATAGCTGTAGAATCAATAATGTTAAGAAAGCAGCAAATTAACCAACAACTCATTTATAATGTCAATTCTGTCTGGAAAAGTGACTATTACTCTTGGTGCTGGAACAAGCCTGATTGTTCGAGTGGGTTGAAATGCATCTCTTGTGTCCTTTGCTGGCACAAAGGTGGCACCTCAACTGGCAACTGATTTCATTTTAGACAAGCTTGTCTTATAACTGGGGGCTCATCTTTGGACTCTATAGGTGGATTTGGGTCTTCATCTGCATTTAAAATTATGTTCATGAACAGAGATTGCTTTGCAACAAACTGATTTAGGGTCCAGCATGACTGATGTAGTCCGTACACCAGCATGGGGTGGAGTGAACCCTTGGCAGATGTGGGTGGTGCTGGTCCTTCCCTTGGTCGCTCCCTGCTTTGTTGTGCTGATATTTTGCAGGCAGTAAACACAAATACTTGCAGGGTTACTCTTTCCACTGACATGCACCTCTCAGGTGCTCAAGCAAAGTCCAAATCCCAAATCCCTGTTAGAGCAGAAGAAATCTGCTCCTCAGTATTCTCCTCCTTAAACCTGGCTGCCTCTGTGGTGCCTTGTAAGGTTTTACCCCTCAGGTCTGGGAGACACCTCTGACACATACAGTGGATCAGCTCTGATCTCACAATAAATCCACTGCCTTGAGCAGGACTGTTTTCCAAGATGGGGTTTTCACATGTCAATACTGATGCCCTCAGCATGAATTTCTAAAACCAATTTTTTTAGAGTTCATCCAAGATAAATAGAAGAAAAAGGTAATAGTATAACAAGCCAGCTCCTACTGACTTCAGAGGGAGCCTGAATGCAATCCAACAGTGTTTCACGCCCACAGAGCACCTTCCCTCTGCCTCCAACAGCCTGTGCATGCTTTGCTCATCAATGCACTGTGGTGCATTAATGCACTGGAGCTGCTCATCTCCAGCTGCACAATTTGTGAGCTCCAAGGTCCTGAGCAGAAACCCAGCCCTGGTGACAATCCTGGGATGAGAGCTCCCACTGGCATGTATCTGTCTCAGCTCTGAGATGCCATTGCTGGGTGCTGGTCCTTCAGCAGAAGGAAGCAGCAGGAAGCGCGTGGATCCTGACAGCCCCTCACAGCTATCAGGACGGGAACAACTCCAAGAGGGAATACTTAGTAGATGAAAGATGGTTTTTTCCAATGTCATCTAGCTCGGATAAACTAATCCTTTTTGTCATCCCTCAGATGCAGAAGTGACTGTGTGGATAAGGCCTGACAGGGAAACTGCCAGAACAACAGGGAAAGCAGACCACTGCTGTCAAACACTTGACTTCTCATTCCCCCTAGGTCTCTGTTAATTCATTATTATGCACTTGGGCCATCAGTCTTTTGATCCAAAGAGCGGGTGACAGGAGTGTCCAGCATGTGAGCAGGTTTGAGTGAAATCTGTCCCAGGCATTCTCTGTCAGCTCAACAATCCCACATGGAATATGTATCTTCTTGCAGACGTCTGCCCACAGTCCTGGCCATGCGTTGGCAGCCGACATGAGCTGCTGTGCGTGGGGGCACAACTCCCCAGAGGTGGAAGGACAAAACTGGGTTTGCTCCAAGAAAATGGAACAGGGACCTGTCCACACCAACCAGGTAGCAGGTTTCCAGGTCACAATTCCTCCTTTTACTGGTACTGAATTACAGAAAAGCCCACAAACTAAATGCAGCCAACGACAAAGATTTTGTGTACCCACCTGCCCAGCTGGTTCTACCCATGGGGGAGTTGAAGTTCCTGACAGGTCCCCAGGGCTATTTCACCACCACTTGACCACTGGAACACAAGTCCGATGAGGGAGCTGGGGAGCTCATCCTGGAGAAAAGGAGGCTCAGGGGGGGCCTTCTGGCTCTGCACAACTCCCTGACAGGAGGGGGCAGCCAGGGGGGGTTGGGGCTGTCCCAGAGAACAGGGACAGGATGAGAGGAAACAGCCTCAAGTTGTGCCAGGGCGGGTTCAGACTGGATATTAGGAAAATTTCTTCATGGAAAGAAGCCCTGGCACAGGCTGCCCTGGGTAGTGGTGGAGTCCCCATCCCTGGAGGAATCTAAAAGGTGTGTAGATGTGGCACTTGGGGACGTGGGTCAGTGGTGGCCTTGGAAGTGCTGGGGGAACAGTTGGAGTTGATTTTAGAGGTCTTTTCCAGCCTAAAGGTCTCTGTGATTCCATTACCTTTCAGTCTGGCGTGTTGCTTACCTTGACTCAGGTTTCTGAGGGCTTTCATAATTAGCCTCATTCTTGGGTATTTACTGTGACTGGGGACTAAAAAAGAGACACATCCCCAAAGCTGTCCACAAAAGCCAGAACAAAACCTGCTTTGAATATGTCCCTAAGATGCCGCTGTTCTGTGCAGGACAGAGGTTGATGTGACACCCATTCCCACCCAAGAGACATCAGCTTGGACCAAATTTAATCAGCTTTTGTAGTCTAAGAAATTCATGGGTGAAGGTAGGAGCTGATGCAGAACAAGCCATCTTACTGGCCCTTACAGAAAGGATGCACATTTAAGATTTTTGTTATTTCATTCCCTTGTGTCAGGGCAGGGGACCACAAGCACCACCCATCCTTTCTTTGTTCTAGTGGATATTCCAGTAGGAGCTGTGACACTCCACAGCAAGCCACAGTGAAAAATTAAAGGATGTCTTACATCTGACAGCAAATATATTTATTCCATGCTCTAGACCAATGCACGACGATGTGTTAGACAAAGCAGTCCCTGCTGGTTCACCTTCCCCTCAGGATGCCCTGGCTGAAGCTTGTATTTCAGAGGTGGGAAGACATTCTCTCCGCAAGTTTCAAGCACAACAGAGAGGTAGGTCCAGTCTAACGAGCCCTGTAAAAGCTCTGTTGCACCACTGAGGGCTTCCTCCTGCTCTACACCAGCTGTGCAGAAACATCTTCCTAAGAGGTGCATTTTTACTTTGATTTTGGTTTAAATAGCCTTTGAGGCCTCAGTTTGCCTCCTGTAAAGTCTGAGTCAAGTACTCCTGCAGGCTCAGTAACCCCACCTACAAAGAAAGAAATGTCCTAAACAGCTTCTGTATAGGATGAGAGAGATTGCCAATTCATGAACAAACAAGGAGAAGTAAAACAAGCTTACAAAAACCCAATGCTTGTATTGAAGCAAAATGCTTCTGTGACTTAAAACCTATTTTTATGGCCTTGAATGGCCTAATGGGGGATTATCTTATTAGCTCTGATGATGGGGGATGCACAGGATACCTTTCAGGTGACTTTATTTTCAGCTTTTTTTGGATGCAGACGTTGGCAACACAGAAACTGGAGGTCAGCTTGGCTTTGAAAGAAATGCTGTGTTCTTCATCTCAGCACTTCATCACTACAAAAGATATATTTGGAGAGCCTTGGAAATTTGGAAAGCCAGACTTTGCCCCACTGAAGCCACGCAAAGTCAGAATCAATGCTGGGGAACTCAAAGGTGCTGATGTGTGCATTTATCATCGTAAGGATGGACACATCCCTGGGCACATGGCATCCAGATGCAAGGGTTCGTCTTCATTTCCAAGGGATCATCTTCATTTCCTTGTTCACACAAGCTTCTTTCGGCTCCAAAAAGCCCATCAAAGCCCATGAGATCACAGCTGGAACCTGAACACTAAAAAGCTTTCAGCAGTGATAACGCTTACAGAATGAGCTTCCAAAGAGCAGGTGGGGAGAATGGAAATGGGACAAGATTTCCTTCTAACCCCTGATGTGATGGACAGCATTACCCTGCGATGTGTCTCTTTTCTGCAGCCTCCAAAGCAGAGCTTTTGGAAGAACAGGGCTGGAAATCCTTTATCTGAATTATCAGCAGCTGCTCCATTCAGCCACGCTCAGACCTCTCACTTATTCTTTGCAAGTAATCTGTAAACAGCCAGGGAAAGGGCATTTTGTTCTCACAAAACATTTGGGAAGTGCCTCTGTGTGCTAAATATCCAGAATTGTGCACGTACAAAAATCTGTTTGTTCTTCCATTGACAGAACCTCCCAAACATCATTCATAAATAGCAGCTGGAATGACTGTGCTTTGAGAACTGCTGAAAATGGTTTTTAACAGTTCCTATCTTCATACTTACAGAAAGAAACATTCCAAAAACTAAGAGGAAATCTGTGAAATAAGGGATTTTTTTGGTCCTTTGTACAGCTGCCAGATACTATGTGCAAAAAAAAAAACAAAAACAAAACCAAAACCAACCAAACAAAAAAACCCATCGTTTGAGGTTCCCTGTCAGGGTAATTCAAAGTTCATCTGCTTGTGGGGGCAATTTAACAAATTCCTCAGCTAATGTCCAGATACAACAGGTCCCCCATGGCTACACCTATGTCCGCACCTGTCAGCGTTCCTGCTGAACCCAATTTAGCTGAACCTGACACAGCAGCCATGGTGTCCATTCAGAAACCCGTGCCTGTTTTTGGAATCCGGTCATGTAGGACGTCCTCTCTGCCTTGCCTGCATGCATTGCCAAGGCAATTGCCTGCTACAATCCCACCAAGATTGCCAGTGGTGCTCCCAGCCCACCATTGCCATGGATCAGGTGAGCGGAGCAGTTTGAGTGGTGAAAATGGGTTGTAAAAACCCAAAAATGCTGCAGAACAACAAAAAAAATCAGCTTATCCACGTTTGTGCCTCATTATTCCCTGCCTACAAGCATAGATTCCCTTCTCCCCAGACTTTAGAGAGTGCTGCTCCACAGCCTCATCTCTTCTCATGCAAATAAGAGCTCCCTGTGCATGAATAAGCAAAGAAGGTAGTGTTTTCCTCCCGCTTTAGAGAATTCAGCCCATCTGGAAGCAGAAGTGATGTTACTGAGGTGATGGCACAGGGCAGGAGGAAGGAATAGCAATGGTGACAGAGATGTGTGTGAAAGCTGAAGGAATACATCCAAGCTATTTCACAAGCACTTAAAATACTAATTAGTGACTCAAGATGCATCGAGGACAGCAGTTGTAATTAAACAAATAATTTGGCTGCTGGTGCTGCCGGGCTTGCTGTAGTGCAAGCAGCGCCTTTACATGTCACCAGACAAGAAATCTACATTCATGCCCACCCTCACTCTCCTTCCAGTTTCCTCTAAGCCATGGGAGCAACCGTTCCCTTCCAGTATTTTCCACCTTTTTATGCAAGAAGGAGAAGGGAGGGAAGCTGCAGGTGGGCTTGGGCTGGCATCTAGCTGGGCTCTGCCCCCAGAGCTCATGTACCCTGAGGTGGCATCAGGATGTGGGGTCACTGCAAACAGGGCAGATGCACTTGAGACACAAATCCTACCTGGCCCCACTGCTGCTGTTTCCTCAGAGGTGCCAATCACTGCCCTTCTGCATTTGCCTCTTTCTTATGGAGGAGGTGAGCAAGGACAGCACTTTGCCTTATTTCCATGCAGAGAACCTCATTTGGTGGCTCCTTCTTCCAATTTCCTTATCCCAGGGATACCTATGGTGCATATCCTCAGTTGCTTTTCTTTACAGAACACCATTTGTTTGGTAATAGAATCCAGCCATTTGGCACCTCTTGTTGATGGGGTGAATCCCTCCTGTCTGCTTTAGTGTGGTGCCACCAACTCAGCTCCTTTTCCCTGGTTTCCCTCTAAATGCTTCACACAACCTGGTGTCTGCCTCATCAGGTCTGATAAACTTTCCTGAGGGATATTTGAACGACGAACAGGCAGTTTCCAAGAGCTGGTCTTTCCTTCTCCTCACAAAGGTGAGGAAATGTTTAGGACACACTACCCCACAGCCATCCCTGGCACCTGCACAAGGGAACAAATCCAGAGTTTCTCAAATTGAGTGAATTTGTGGGGATTTGAGGGTGGCACTTTGATAACTGAACTTGCAGTAGCCACCTGGTTCCAGGAGATGTTGCTATGCTTTCAGCTAAAGGCCTGGAGGAGAAGCACACAGAGCATGGAGATTGCCAAGAGTTAGGGAAAACATTCTGAGTGCTCTTGAAGCAAGTAGAGTTGGGGACTGTGACAGCATGAGTAAAAGCTGTGTTTGGGGAAGTTCTGCACTTCCCAGGCTGCTGAGCGGAGATGAAGGAGTCATCTAGCAAAAAGCAGATGGGTGTTAGCATCCAGGGTTGGGTCCCTGTTTCTGGGCTTCTCTCACACCTCAGACGGTGCTGCTTTTCCATACTCGCTGGTCTGATGGCATGCGGGAGGCAGGTGCCTGCCTTAATAAAAATCCAGTTCTTCCCAATTGCCTTTTGACCTACAGGGGGAGAAACATCCCACTGCATGGCCAGTTAAGCACAACTCTCTAGAGAACAAAACAACAAAAGACATAAACACTTCATCTAAGCATTTAGACAAGCACCAAGGCTGTGAGCAAAGTCACCAAGAGGGACGGAGAAGGGCCAGGGCTCAAGTCAGAAGGGATCTGACTGGAGGAAGCACTGATGTGCCCCGAAGTCCTGGTTTAACTGGGCCTGTCCCGGCACGCCAGCAGAATCAGTCAGTGTGGTGCCTTGGGGTTTGCTTGGGGCAGAGGCTTTGCGCTGTCTCGTGTCGCCCGCTCCCAGGATGCAGCCCTGGGCACGAGCTTGTTCCCAGTGCCCGCAGCAGCCAGGACAGACGTCTCATTGCAGGGTCACTCCAGTGCTTGTGGTCACCCTATGTGACCCAGCCTGGGGGGCCTGTGGCCTGAGTTTGTTTGCAAAGAGTGGCCACCCTCTTTGAGGGTGAAGAGCAAAAACAAGGACAGCCAGGGAGAACAGGAGTGCTGAGGTTGTGTTTGTTCCCCGTGTGCACAGAAGGAGCTGCAACATGGCATTGTCAATACTCACACAGACCTGATGGCCAAGGTATGCTGACAGCCCACCTCAGCTCTGCTGGCAGCCAGGAGCACTGCAGTGACCTGTTTGCTGTTGGCTCACCTGGCTGTGTCCTCCCCATCCACCATCCACTCCTCCTTCCAAGAGGGTGCAGGACATCCCTGCAGTTCTCTCTCCAGTGAGGAGAACCTTGGAGCTTGGTGCTGCTGAAAGCACTGTGTCCAACCCAGACACAGGGTGTCTGTTGGTAGAGCCTTTCCCTTGAGCCATGGCTTCATCCAGCAGGAGCCGTGGAAGCCAAAATCCCTGTGAGAGCAATGAAAAGGGTGTTTGGGGTAATTAAACTCCTCTGGGTGAGTTGTGCTCCCTGCCCCAAGGAAATTGCCGTCTCATCGGGGACAAACACAGATGTTACAGCAAAAACTAAGAGATGATGATAACAGGCAGGGACACAAGGGCTGCTCAGAGGGTTGAGTCAGCATCCGTTGGCCTGCAACGCAGGGGATGGGAACACTGAAATAGTTCTTTGTGAGGCCAGCAGCACTCCAGTGCCTAATCCCTGTTAAACTCCACTTCATCTGCTCTGCTCCTGGGTGAGTGCATCCATGGAGGGTTTTCCCAGGTGGAGAGGGATCCTGGCTGGGCAGGTCCTATTCATCCACCCACTTGTGTGAGGAGTTATGCATATGTCCAGGGCCATCCACACACAGCCAAGTACCTGAGGCACACATCGAATGCTGTTATTCCTAGAAAGGATCCAAGTGTACAACAACTAATGACAGGAAGCCAATAGTGTCTAGACACAAGTCTGGTAACAGCAGTGCTTTGTCATGCTCCAAACACCTATGGAGGCGAAGCGATGTGTCAGGAGCACACGATGCTGCCCAATGTAATTCCTTACTGCAGATGGGAGACAGTGCCTAAAAAATTCAGGGCACCTCTATGCTTTGCACAGAGCTTTGATCCCCAAATGGAAAGCACTCCTTGAAACAGAGCCTTGCTGCTACTGCCTCCCTGTCCAGCCTTTAACTTTCTAGGTTTTACTGAAAATATGTCAAAAATAGACTAGAAATACAATAGGATATGTCAAAAATAATGGAGAGCAGGAACAAAATGTGCTGGTTTTTAAGTATTCTGTTTTTCTGACTGAAGGCAGCTGTGGGCATAAGGGATTGGATGCTGAGCAACACAGGGACTTGAAATCTCCATTTGCTGTCACTTCTGCCCATCCTAATGTCTGACCCTTGGGACATGGAGTGGTGCAGGAGGAGCAGCTGGCTTCAGAAGCACGGCATAAGAAGAGTTAAAGGAAACATGTCCTTTGTGGTGACCTCTGTGTTGGCAAGCTCTGAAATATCAGCTAGAAAAGCACAACATGGAGGTAGTGGTGGGCAAACACTGGGTCAGCAATGACTTCCTTTGTCCATGAGCAAATTAAGCTGATCCATGCAAAAGCATGCAGGGATTTTAAGCTGTGGCTATCCTTGCACCACTGACAGGCAGAGAAGGTCTGAGGCAGAGCTGAGTTTACATCACGACATTTAACATGCGTGGCAAAACCAGAAGTTGAGCATCAGCTGTTAAGATTAGACCCCGACGTCAAAGAGTTTGGAATTAGAAGCATAGGCAAAAGGGAAAGCAGTTCTACCTCACATCAAGCTCCTGTTTCATTCTTGAGACACTCTAATTGCTACTATTTTTAATTGCGTATTTATACCACAGGCTATTTCTTTCCCTTTAAAGAGACAGGAGTGAAATCAGCCTATAATATTTCTACATCTTTTCATGAAGGTGTTGAAGTAACTGCCTGCTCATTTTTGCTTTTTTAGGGCTGCAAAAAAAGGAACTGATAAATGCCAAAGGAATGGGAAGTCAGAGTTTCTTCCCAGCTGGGAGATTTCAGTGTGGGTAAGGGAAGGAACCCAAGAAAAGAGGGAAAAGGGGTCCCGGTCTGACGCATTTGAACCTATGGCCACTTCTCTAAAACAGGCTCCACCTGGCAGGAGAGTTCGGTGGGGAACTGTGGCCTTAAACAGAGTTGATAAAACAACTTCAGAGCAACTTGGGTTTAAAAAATCCTGGTGCTCCCAGGTCAAGGGGTTGGTGAGAAGGCTGGAACCAGTTTTCCTGCACTTGGAAGTTCAAGGAGGCAGGCATGGCAAGAGGGGTGCTATTGCCTCTTTCAGGCTTGCAGGAGCCCTCCTCTGTTGCTAGTCCAGGTCCTCACCTCCCAGATTTTCACTTACCAATCTTCATGCTGGATAAGGTGAAGGGAAGAAAGCAAGGCAGGAGGAAGCACCTTCCACCTCACAACTCTTAGTGAATGCAGGAGTTATGAAAAGGAATGAGGAAAAAGCCCCAAACTAATATTTTGGCTTCCAAATTTTAATTTTGTTTAACTAAAAATACAGAAAATCCAAGTTTTTGCCATTTGTGCAAACAGTTGTAAATTTTGTTGAATCTTTTAAAGTTGACCTGTTACACTGGAGATGCCCAATTACATTCAGGAGAGCAAGTGGAGAGACAAGAAAGAAACCTCTTTGAAGGGATGCTTTAGGGATAAAACACATTCTGGCGGTGGCCTTTTTTGGGAATTGGCTAAGGCAGGCAGATAAAATACCCAGTGTGACCTGTAGAGCAGTAAAGCAAATGAATAAATGCGTTTGGGATTATCTCGGGGTGAGGGTTGTGTGATTGGGGTTTTTGTGTCTGTGGTTTTTTGGTTTTTTGGAGTTTTGTGTATGTGTGGTTTTGTTAGTTTGTTTGGGGTTTTTTTGGGGGTGGGGGGTGGTTCGGGTTGTTTTTAATGCCTTGTAGGATCAGCACTTGAGGAAATAAACCTCAGAGGGGCTATTTGGCTACTGTGGAGCAGTGCAAAAAGTTTATCTAAGCCTGAAAATCAAGGAATAGCTCCAGTGGAAGTCCTGGATAACCTGGCAGTGGGCTGACTGCTCATCCTTCCCAAACCACTTTCTTCAAAGTCAGATGCCTCCAGTCACCCTCCTTCCCAAAGCAGGAGCAGGACAGGGCCTGAGGGAATCGCTGAGTAACCCCCCTTGTAAGATCCTCCAGACAGAGCACAAACCACTGACCACTGCTCTGACCCAACGATCCCAGCAGTTTTCCTTTTAGTTGTCCACCCATCCAGGCAGTAACACCCCAAACTGGATACAAGAAAATTGAGGGACACTGCATCAGAGCCTGACTAAAGACAAGGCAAATGGCATCCACTCAGTCACAGAATATCCAGAGGTGGAAGGGACCCACAAGGATCATCTAAGTCCAACTCCTGGCCCTGCACTCTCCCTGAGCAGTGGGCAGCCTGGGAGTGAAGGGAGAAACACTTCTAGATTGTAAATCAGACTGTCAAGAAACAGCTACAGAAGCTCCCAGCCACGGGAGCTACTTGGAAGTTACAAAGAAGAAACTGAACTTCAGGGTAACAAAAGCTGAACAACAAGAAGTGCCCCAAAATATAACAAACCCTACAAGCAAAGAGCAAAACCCAAAGAAAACCTCACCCCCAGAAAAGCCTGCCAGTATAAATAATTCAGAAGCAGTCAAAAAACCAAAACAGGGAACCACTCACTTCCCAGGACTGCCAGAAATGGAGGGGAAAGACAACAACAACAAAGTCAACAGCCATCCAAACAAACTGCCCAAACATAGGAACAATAAGCCCTTGCCTTCCCAACCTGCTGAAAAGATCCACAGCAGTAATGTTGCCTGTTGAAAAGCCATCCAGAAAAAAAAAATTTAAAAAAAAAGAAAAAAAAGAACAAAATAAAGACAGAAGCCAAACAATAAGTTGTTGGTTTCTTGGAAATATTTACGGACAATATTCAGATGAAATGTTCTCAAGGGGAAGTCACGTAACCAAGCACAGAACCCAGGCAGAGATTGGGAAAATAGATAGATCTTGCTCTCCAGGCGGGATTTCTGATGCCTAACAGGTCCAAAGCCATCCACTCATTCCTACCACACACATACATCAAGGCTCTGACAAAGAACAGCCTCACACCTTGCTTACTGGCACTCCTGATGAGAAACTTTAGCTGGCAAAGCTTTGATTTATCAACTTGAGAGCTGACTGATGCCAGTAGAGTCATCCAGTTTTCAGAGGGTTTTCCAATCAATTCCCTTTTTTCAGCTGAAAATTTCAAACATTCTTTAACTAAATACCCATAGGATGGTTTGCTGTTAATGGTCCCTGCGAGAGAGAATTTTGCACCAGAGGAGACCAGTTTTGCACAGGAAGTAACAGACTACAAGACAGGTATCAATACGTTTGAAGAAAATAAGGCAATAGTGATGAATTCTGGTCCATGAAAAGATATCTTTGTCATTTAGTATCCTTTCAGAGAAAATTTAGTTAAGCACTGGGCTCATATGAAGATTTTAGTATTGTGTTGCTTTAATGTTTCATTTGACCAGAAGTAGGAAATAATTATTCAGAGGATATCACATTAGAGCACCTCTTCATAAAATCCACCTTCCATGTCCCTAATCAATACTGACATAAAAACCCTCACTGGGAGCTTCTGAACAAGCAGAGACCTTACTCCAAATGTCTACCGGGGAAATAAGAAATAAACAAATTCCACCTGGAATTAAATGTCAACCTCAACAGGCTACTTGAAGTCTCTGTTGACACCCACACAGCTTCCCATGTATTGATAATTAGTGGTGCCGCTCCCAGCCACCGAAGACAATTTATTTGGAGGTCTAATTGGCATCTTTAACACTTGTAATTGTCTCTTCCCCCTGAATTTCGACAGCTGAGGTGACAAGTGAGCACCCCCTCTTTTCCATCCCCCTGGGGCTGTGCAGGTGGGACCCCCACCGTGGTTTCACATCTGACCGGGGCAGCATTCCACTGCACGAACACGGGTTGAGCTCTTCCTGCAGTGATCTGTGCCCAGCAGGTAGAAGTAAAGTTGAGGTTGCTCCTGGGTGTCTCCAGTTGCTACGCCAGCAAAGCCCCAGTAATGAATGCCCAGCATCTGAGGGTGTCCTCCTGCCTCCACTCACAGCAAACATGGGAAAGGACTCTATTTGCAACTGCATCTGAAAACCCTTTGCTGGTTTTCCTTATAATTTGGCTTCAGACAGGCCTCATAAGGGCTGGGGTCCTTGTCCCCTCAGTGTCCCCCTGCAAGTAGAGTTGTGTCACTGTGGGTCCTGGGACATGTTCCATTTCCCAGAGTGAGAGATCTGCTTACAGGACACCCAAGCTCACGTGACGTGGGTTTGGAGACTTGTTTACAGTGAGCAACCCAGCAGCCTAGGCAGACCTGTTGGGACATTTATAATTGTGTCGCCACGCTATGCGAGCCCTGTCCAAGAGCAGGACAGGCTGTCCTCTGCCCTTCCCAGCCTCTTACCCACGTCCTTAATTGGAGAGTGATATCACTGCTTTGACCTACTCTTCTTTAGCAAAAGAAGAGGATGCTTGCATCTGTCACAAATGCACCGAGGCAAATGTGCTGATTGTCATGAGAAATATTTGATTCGGGACTTTTGGCCTCAAGAAAATCTCATGTCCTCCAGGGAAATTTAAATAAATTCCAGGCAAGTCTCCACGCACCCCCATATGCAGCCAGCCAGTACTCATCAATCTTATGAGCCATTTAAAAGTTCTGCAAGAATAAAAATCTGATTTTATCAACATTTTAAATATACTGTATGCTTGATATCCTGCATTAAGTTTCCAGGAGACATTCCCACTATGTTAATAGTCTTTTATCTCTAAGTAATTCTCATTTTTCATTCACAAGTTACAGTACTATTGGGTCTCTTACAGTGCATTTTTCTTAAGTTCCCCAACTGTTTAAGCCAGGGAAGAAGGGAAGGGCAAAAGAAACTAAGCAACTTGCTGAAGGTCCCTTAAAAAAAAAAATTTAAAAAAAAAGCTCAGGTGTCTCCACATTGGCTCAGCACTCTTATAAACAGATTAATTTTACCGTCCTTCAAAGGTCAAAGCCAAAAAGAGGTTGCAAGGAGACAATAAAAATTTATGTACACAGAAAACTGCACACCACACCTTGAGTTATGTAGATATTTAAAAAGCCTGAATAAAAGCACTCTCACTTGTTGACCATCAGAGCTCAGAGCTCTCGCATTTTAGGCAACACAGATCCCTTCTAGGTGCCCCCACAAGACTTGGTCTTGTACAAGTGTTGAGAGAAAAATCCCCACCCACCTCTTTAGCAGTACCAAAATTATTCTTTTTGGCAAGTTGTGTAAAAACCAGTCCTATTGATGCTCGAGCAGGGAGTCTCAGGCACCAGAGTCAAACCTTGGCCAGATAGGCCATCAGAAGTGAGCATGGAACCTCAGCACCTCTGAAGCCTTCCAAAGGATTTCCATCTTCTTGAAGAGTTTGTTTTCCTTAAGAAATAAGAAGTTTGACTCCTTTTCTAAGGTAAAATAAACAAATAAAAACTCCCCCAAACCAGAGAACAAAAGCCAAACCCCACATTTGAGTCAGAAATCTCCTGTAACTCTGCACTGGAGAGACCCCAAGAGTCTAAACATCCCTGTTCACCCTGAAGGCTGATACCTGAGGGCACCTGTGAAGCAGCACAAGAGCTGAGGGCATGAGGAAAAGCAGAGCACTTTTAAGACTCAACAACCAATGACTCAGCCTGCTGTGACATAGCAGCGGCCAAATTCTCTGATATCCAGCAGCCCAACCTCCACAGCACCAAATAAAAGGTGGGAGAGCTCTCGTCCCAGATGGTGCACTCAGATATGCCCTCTGCAATCTCCTGAGTTCTCAAAAAGCTCGTACAATTTTATTCTAAGCTTTTTCACGCTTTAGGACAGGCTAACAGAGCATCCATTATTTTACCTCCCTTCTATGTCCTTTCTCTGTCTCCCCTTACAGGTTGGGAACACCTCCCATGCCAGGGAACATTAACAGCCACGTTGAACATTCACACTCGGCAGCAATGGGAGGTCACTGCACAAAGTCAGTATAGCTGATTGAGTCAGAGCTTGTCTTTCCAGATGAAAGCTTCCCTCATGCTCTAATTCCA
The DNA here is from genome assembly GCA_013398015.1 of Oreocharis arfaki. Classification (NCBI taxonomy): domain Eukaryota; kingdom Metazoa; phylum Chordata; class Aves; order Passeriformes; family Paramythiidae; genus Oreocharis; species Oreocharis arfaki. The sequence continues at coordinate 644,969 of VZRR01001444.1, read as the reverse complement.
CTCTCCTCGGCCCAGCTCCTTAGAACTTCACAGCCCAGCAAGGCTCAATCCTCCCCAAAAGCTTCGGGAATTTGTGAGAGGAGGAACCTGCTGCCACAGTGAGTTTTTACAAGCCCTGGGGTGCAACACTCAGGGCAGCTCTGAAAAAGGTGGCACAGCTGATCCTCACACCCCGATCCTCTTCCTAAAGCTGTTTCAGCACTGAGGAACACTACAGCTGAATGCTGGGAAACTTTCCCTCTGGGAGAAGGTAAAGGCAGCTCCTGGTCTTCGACGACATGACTGTGGCACTGGGTGTTTCGGGTCTCTTAGTGCAGAGGTTTAGCTGTAACTCAGTTTATCAGAGTCAGCTGCCTCCATCCCACCAGGTTCTCCTGGCAGGGACACACTCCAGGAAGCGGCATTCAGTTTGGATGGATAAACAGTAACGGTTGCCAGCAGGAGAGATTAACTGCTGAGGTGAAAAGGTTGCCAGCAAAGTTGGGCTGAATGTTTTCAGTGCAACCTGAGCCTCAGCCACTGCTCTACAAGCCCAGATGAGAACAGGAGGAAGCACAGCCCAGGTTGGTTTGGAGATGCACCATTTCCTCACAAATAGGGACTTGGTTTCAAGAGATCAGCTTTGACATAAAATGCTCAACAGCAAGTGAGATTCATGTTAAAACAGGCAAAGTGCTGGATGGTTAAATGCAGCTGTGGCAGCTGATGAACTTGATCCAACATCACATTTAGACAAGTGCTACGTATCTTCTTCAGAAGCCACTTTGCAACCCCAAAGTTTCCTCAGTTAAGGACATATAAGGGCAGCATTTCACAGAAATGGATGAATTTTGAAAGACTTCTCTTGCTTATGTTGTCTTCTGAGGGGGAAGGACACACTCTGGGTAGCTGTTGGTTTCTATTATGAAACTTTACTACATCTGAAGTTTTGAGCCTTCTGTGTGTGCTGGCTTTTCCCTACTGCAGCTGATTCAACAACCCAACATCCCAGCAAAATACTGTCCCTGGGTGCTTGCTGTACTTGCTACCACTCTCCTAGCAGAGCGACGGGATCAGTCTGAGGAGTCAGATTTGAGAACTGGAGGAGGGAAGAGTGAATGGAAACAGATGCAGCATTATTCACATGGCTAAAATGTACCTGGAAGTTTCCCATGCTTGCTTTCCTTTATCTATCTATCTATCTATCTATCTATCTATCTATCTATCTATCTATCTATCTATCTCAAATAAAGCTTGGCAGCAGTTCAGACCTAAGATTAAAACAATCTCTTTGTGTCATCCCAAAGCAAGAGCAGAGGGCACCTCTGTGCTTTGCCAGCTTCTCTGTCCCTGCTGCCAGCATGGACTCTGCAGGCTCCAGCTCCTCTTGGACAAGCAGGAGCCAAGAAAGTTCCTTTTTCATAGCCATTATTTGGAGACATTCATAGAATCAGAGAATCCAGAATTGTTTGGGTTGGAGGGAACCTTAAAGCTCCTTCAGTTCCATCCCAACATAGGCAGGGACACCTTCCACCATCCCAGGTTGTTCCAAGCCCTGTCCAGCCTGGCCTTGAACACTTCATGAAGTCCACAGCTTTGAGCTCTTGCCTCAGATGTGCTTTAAAACCAGATACCAGCTCCTAAGCTCAGGGGTGAAAACCTGCACTACACACAAGTCCAGATGGAAAAGATCCACCTCAGGTGGTAGCAATAACCTGCAGGAGTGTTCAGTTCGCCTGAGAAGAGTTATGAAACATGCAGTCATCTAGAGTTGCTATTGCAAGAGAATCTGGCTTTTCATTTAGAAATAGATTTATTTCCACAACTGTGAGGGCCTGAGTGTTTGAGAACAAGAACTCAATGTTCACAAGCCAATAAGCAAATAAAGACCCTGAGGTTTCTTTGTATTTAGAAGACAAAAAAAAAAAAAAAAAAAAAAAAAAAAAGAAAAAAAAAGACTGAGGCCCGACTCATAATTTTCAAATTCTTGGAGGCAGTGAACTCAGCATTCTGTAGTCTCTTGTGGATTGGGATGTTCACGAGTTTCTCTGTGCATAGATGACAGAAGTTTCACATGAGCCTTTCAACCCCACTGCCGTGCTTCATGGAAATCTGTTCCATTGAATGCAGTCCAGGAAAACTGGTCTGTGACTTCCACAGGAGATGCTCATGAATAATACATCTAACTGTTTTCAGCAAATCCAAACCTCTAATGAAAAGCAAAGGCATATTCCCAGTTTGAGCTCTGCTGAGCACCAGATCAGACCCTGGCAATGCAAATTATGGCCAGGGGCAGAATGCAGACCTCCAGCTTGCCTTAACCTGGAGCACAAAGCCAAAGGCTTCACTTTAAATGTGCTGCTTCACCTTTTAGAAGAGGGATTTATAGATATTGTCTTATACTGTTGGATGTTCTCTTCAGCACAATCAGCGCAGTGGGTTTTTTTGTATGCACTGCTGCATAAAGATTTTTTAAGCAAGATTTTTTTAAATGAGTTTTTTATGCATATAATTATAGGACCACAGACTGGTTCAGGTTGGAAGGGACCTTAAAGATCATCTTGTTCCACTCCTTGCTGTGGGCAGGGACACCTTCCAGTGTCTGGTTGCTCCAAGCCCCATCCAGCCTGGCCTTTGAACACTTCCAGGGATAGGATGTAAATTTTTTTTTATACATATAAAAATATTTTTCATCTCCACTGCTGCCCCATGTCAAATACCCAAGGTCATTCAGTGCTTTAGCAACAGGAGTCTAGAGGAGTTTCAGACTTACACAGGCACTGGGTGGGGGTGGCTGAGCCCCCAGGATGTCCCCTACCCAAAGCCTTGACCACACATGATGGTCAGCAGGACAGAGCAGCCTCTCAGTGTGCTCCCAGGAGCACCCCTGCACCACATGGTGGAGTAGGCTGGGTTTAGGCATCTCTGTCTGGGGAGAGAGGGTCAGAATCAGGGCTGATAGGTTTGCTTTGCCCCAAGGTATCTCTGCTCTTTGCCCAGCTGTTATTCCAGGTCCTGCCAGTCTTCATCCCTGCACTCTCCAGAGCCCTGCAAATTGATAAGGCTGCTTCATGATCTATGCTGGTTTTAATTAAAGCTGCCTCCTCTGCATCACTCCCAGCATAAATGATTTCAACCTCTCTGATCCACCAGATGCCAAGCTTAGTTACGAGCTGACATTATTCAGAAAAATTCTCCCCCTGGTCCCACTGGCTCAAGTGAAGTTGGAAGCAGAGAACTAAGGAGAAGATATACAGTGACAGCAAACTAACCCTCCACTCAACTCTGACTAAGCAGAAAGCTGGTTAAGCACGTCACCTCCAAATTTCCCCATCTCAGGAGCTCCTGGAGGGCAGCAGCAGAGGGCATGAGGAGTCAGCCCAAGTGAGTCCCTCACTCGCAGCCTCCTTCAGGGCAGCAGGCAGCTCCTGGCCCCTTGAACTAACAAGACAGGTCCCAGTCAGGAGAGCACAGGGTTTCCTATTTGGGAGAATCCATTCTTGATCCCTACTGACATTTTCTGGGAGTGGGGTGCGAGTTAGGGCTCCATTTACACCTGAAGTCACTTCTGGAGTTATCATTACCTCACTCCTCTGCAGGTGGGACTGGGGACATTAATGGGCTGTGATTGCCCTGACCAATCTTCACTAGGCCCCACAACTCTCTGCCCTGCACAAAGCCAGGCCTGGAAAGCTTTCCATGGCCACCACGTGTTGTCCTCACATTCATGCTGCTTTTACAGCACATGAGGTTCAAGCAAGCCATTTTATCTTCCAAGCACCCTGGTGGAGGGGGAAAAAGAAAACCCCCCAGACTTCTGACTCTGCATTCCAGCTGGGGATGTCCAGCACTTGGACCTTGCTTTTAGGACCACCTTTTGGTAGAGGTAGTACTTAAATTCTCAAGTGTAAGAGACCATTGACAGATAATCTTGTTTGCAGAGTGGGAGGTTGTCTTCTTCCCTGTATAATCAGAGCAGAAGACAGGGCTGCCACCAGCTCATTCCTTCCAGGGTCCCTCCTCCTCAGGGGTCCTAAAATTTGGATCAAAGGCACCACAGCTACAGTCAACTCAAGACTTGCTGTTGAGGGTCAGATGTCAGACTCAGGTGCTCTGCACCAAGACACCCGAGTCATGCAAACAAGCACAATTATTAATTGATGAGAGGGCTTTATGGTCACCACAGGATTGCAGGCAGCTTCAGCTCTTTCATGTGTGGGATGTGCAGTGTCTTATTTCTCTCCTGTTTCCAGTGTTGTCATAGAAGCAAGCAACATATTTTCTGGTAGAGATCTACTCTGGTATATCCCAACTGGTACATTCCGTGCTTTGTTTCTGTCTCCAGAGGACAAGAATGACCATCTCGAACCTATGTGAACTTTGAGGATGTTGCAGCATGCTGGATGTTTTCAAAGAACCTGTGGTATCCATCTCCAGGAAACAGACTGAAATGGCAGGGGGTGAGTGGTTGTACCAGACAGTGACGCTGCTCCACAGATTTGGATTGTTAATGCAAAAGATAAACAGTTAATTTATGTGAAAATGCCAAATATTTTTAGAAATTATTTGTACATTCAGCCTTTAGTAGAGGTGGAGGGGAAAGATTTTTCAAGACTACAATTGACGTGGAATTTGACACGAAGAAGCTGAACAAGCCCAAATTCACACTTAGAGTTTATTTCTTCATTTAAGGTTTGAAAGCTACATAAAAATGGGTACAGCTCTGAAATATTTTCCCATCATGGAAATCAAAGTGATTCAAATCCAGTTAATTCCCAGGTTCTGTAGCCAGTTTGCTCACACTTGTGACACTCAGTGATCCCACAGAAACACAGTCAAAGCCTGACCCAGGGCCCTGAGCTCCAGTTGTGCTTCAAAGGGAAGCCTGCTAAGAAGGTGGATCTGGAGACGCAAGGCTGCTCCTCACCCTTGGGAGAGTGTCCCTTGTTACACCCAGGTGGGAGACAGGGTCCCTGTGCTTCAGCTGGGGACCAACTCCCCCAGTCTTTGCTCAAAGCCGGATGTTGTGACGACTCAAATGAGCATTTCTGCCTGCAGTCTAGCAGGAGCTACACACTGTGCTCTCTGTGTGTCCTAGCTGAGGAAACGTTTTCCATAACATACGGAGCTCCAATCTATGTTTATAACAAGGCATGTCACTTAAGAGTACAGCACTTCCCCCCATGTCAAAGAGAAAACAACCACCCAGGAGATAAAGTGCTGCTCAGAGCTATCTCAGAACCAAATGGTTTTCTTCCCAGTGAGATGAAAATGCAGTATGATTAGGACTGCCAGCTTGAACACAAAGCTCCATGCAAAATTCTTTAAAATTAGGTTTCCTGGGTCCCTTTCTTCCTTCTCACCTAGGCACCTTGTATGAAAGCATCAAAGCACAGTCAGCAGCACCCAGCTGGTCCAGTCCCTTCACCAGGAACATCCCTTCATCCTGCAAAGCTTGGAAAGTGATGGATGGAGGCACTGGCCCTCTCTGGAGGCAGCAGGACATTCTGCAAGCAGGCATTTGCTCTGAGCTCTGCCTGGCCAGATAATTGCAGTTCTCTCTTTCTCAAAAAGATACCGGTTCCCCTCTCACACCACTGCTTACACTCGGGGTGTCTCTGCAGGCACTTATCAAGCTGTGCCACCCCTCCATGGGCTCAGCCTGGGAAGAGCTTCCATCTATACTGGCAAGAGTCCTAGAGAGTTCTGCTTTCTGCTGTCCCTCCTCTGCACCTCCTTGAGGTTATGCTGGCAGTTCCACAGGGCCCTGAGAGCACCCACTGCCCCAAATCACCTTTTCCTGGGCGAAATGAACACCCTCCTGCCCTTGGAGGGGTGCCAGTAACCTCCTATCTCCAGCCATAGCCTGGGATCACCTCCATCTGCAGCAGCTTTGGGGTGAATCCAAACTTAGTTAAAGTGCTCTTGCTTTTTCCAGGAGAAAGCTCTGGTGCTTCCCTCTGACATAAAAGATGATGGCTGGGGCTCTTCTGGAGTCACAGATGATCCTAACTACAGTTACAGCTCTTATTTTAGCAAACTTAACTTTGGTTCTCCGCATAAATCCTCCTCAGGTCCAACCTTCATATTTGTCTTCTGTGACGAAACATCGCTTGTCTCTGTCCTACCTAAAAATAGATGGAAAGGGGAAAAGATGGAGCAGGGTATTCTCAGTGGTGCCAGGACAAGAGGCAACAAGCATGAAGTGAAATATATGAAATTCCACCTGTTTGTTGGGCAAGTGGATGGACAAGGCAGCAAGTTGCCAGAAGAGGCTATGAGCTATCCAACCGTGGAGAAATTCAAACACTGCCTGGACACAGTCCTGGGCAAGCTGCTCCAGCTGGTCCAGCTTTGTGGAGGGCTGGATTAGACACCTCCAGAAACAACTAAGGAGATCCCCGGCCTCAGCTGTTCTGAGATCTAATCACCTCAGCCGAAAACATCATTGTAACTTTATTGGCTGGAGTTGCCAACACCTTTCTGTAGCACGTGGACATGCTTCTCCAGCCTTTTGGGAAAAAGCTTGGCTCTCCAAGGAGGCACCGTAACTGTGCCTCTTTCCCTGACCCTTAAGCAAAGTCTTCCCTAAACAGAAATCTAGGTCATAGTTTAATTTTCTTTCTTTTTTTTTTTTTTCCATAAAGTAATGTCGCAACCATTTTTTTATTTCCTGCATGTGGCAGAAGGCAGAAATCAGAGAGGATGAAAGCCAAACATGGGAGGACTGGGAAGCAGCGTCAGAGCAGCTGAGTTACCTCAGGGTTGCTGTCAAATCCATTATTATTCATTACAGTAATCTCCAGCAGACTAATGGACATATGTCCTATTAGTCCTGCGGTCACCATGGGTAAATTAAAAAGCTTTGGACAGTTCTAGGAAGGGTCTCAGTTTCAAGCCGATTTTATATCACAGCCTATTTTTGGTCAGTGCTGCTCACTTGGATCGTCCTCAGAGCTGCTGTTACAGGAACAGAAATTCTTCCTTAAAGATGAGGATCTCTTGTTGACTATAGCTCATACTCTGGATGATAAAACTGCAGGGAGTTGTATCAGAGTCAGGGTGGAATCCAGACCTGACCCCTGGTGAGTTCAGTGGGGCCAGAGCTTCCTAAGTGGCTGTTCAAACAAAAAATATGTTATTTGGTAAATTTTATTCAAGACTACCTTCAATCATGTTTCAATATTGGACACTATTTACTGATGCTAACATTTTTTTTTTTCTTAGAAAATAATCTTTTAGCAAAAAGCACGTCATTGTTCTGCAAAGCTTGCTGACTTTGTGCTAATTAACCACACTTTTATGCACACCTCATGCTAAGCTAAAGAATGAGCAGCCTATAAATAAAAAGAGCTACTGCTAAATTTCACATGTTTGGCTTTAAACTCTAAGACTTCTGTGGGGTAGGGGATTGCTTCACTCTATATTTATCTCTTCAAAATTAACAGAAAGGGAAAAATAGGCTGCTGTGCCCTCGGCCTGGAACATAAGGTCAGGATGACAAGTGGCATGGGCTGGGCTGGGGGAATCTGGCAGTTTGACCATCACCATGGATGTGCTGGCAGTGCCCTGGGCTCGACACGCTGTATCCAGCAGGAAATTATATTCCCCTCATGTCCTGAGTCACTGCCCTGAGATTCTACATCCATGACATGTTAAAAAAATATATATTAAAAATAGTATGCTCAGTGTTTCCTGCCAGTTCCCGACGTGATTGCTAAAAGCATCAGGAGAAAAATAACTTGCCATTTGTTTACAGAAGCCCTGGGGAACGGAGATGTGAAACCTGGGAGTGGCTCAGAGGCTTTCCTAGAAAATGGCCCTTGTCACACAGCCAGATATTCCACGGATCCCAGGAGCTGCTGCTGTTGAAGGCACGAGGCATCCCCTCAGCCCTGAGCTGTGTCGGGGTGTCTGTTCTGGCCTCTCTCTGCAGGCACCACTGCTGTGCTTGGCCACAATGAAAGCTGTCTTTGGGCTGAAGGGAACAGAGACCCTCAGGCTCTCTTGGTGTCCCAGCTCTCTTCTGCTCCTCCTGCGGCCCTGCTTGCTCTAGCCAGGCTGAGGATGGACCATCTCCACAGGGAAGCTGGCACAGAACCTGCCAAAACATAGGGATGCTGAGCTGAGCCTACCCCGAGCTGGAGGACAGGTGGTGGCTCAGATGCCATCCCAAGGCAATGCTTTGTCTTGGGTTTCTAAATTATGAACCTAGGCCTCCACGAATGGCTCTTTTTGTCTCTCTGACGGTGTGGTGAGACCCTGGCACAGGTTGCCCAGGGAAGCTATGGCTGCCCCATCCCTGGAAGTGTCCAAGGCCAGGCTGGATGGGGCTTGGAGCAACCTGGGATAGTGGAAGGTGTCCCTACCTGTGGCAGGGGGGGATGGGCTTTAAGGTCTCTTCCAACCAAAACCATTCCATGATTTTTGTGGTGTTTGGACACTGAAGTGTCCCAAATGCTAGAGCAACTGACAAAGAAATTATTAGAAAGTGGATCCTGTTTTGATAAACCTGATTTTGGTGTTAAAATCATTCCTCACCTGTGAATGTTGACTCAACCTCAGTTGCAAATCCGAGGTGGCAGGTCATAAGGGTCACTGGTAAAACAGGGAAAGAGAGGATGGACATGGACTGAGGGGTCTTTGACACTAGTTACAAACACAAGTGAAGGCAAACATAGAAGACAGTGACTTTGACAATCTCATCCGTGAGAAGAGCCAGGGAGCAGCAGGGACACCAAACACAAGTCTCACATCTCTTGATGGAAAGTTGCATGGTGGGATTTTTCCAGAAGCGTCGCAGGTTAGTCTTCCTGCCTGCAGGAGACTGTGGTTATCCTGCTCTGCCTGCAGGAGCCTATGGTCTGCCTGCAGCCATGTGAGGGCCATGAGAGCCCAGCCATGAGCCACTGGTCAGGTCCTCTCACCTGCTGAGCTCAGCAGCACCACAGAAAGGGGGAAGCTGAGAACACTGAGGATTATCTGATGAATAAGAAGCATCAACTGCATTCTTTGATCACCTCAGGGTTAACACCCATGGCACAATTTTCATTGCTGAAGATACAGTCACACCGCTCGGATCTGTCCCAAGGACTGAGAAACTCGAGGACACTGCTTTTTTTGACCCTTTCTCTTGCTCATCAAGGAACGCTTGCTGCACTGGGCAGATGTACATCACTGCAGTGCCTCAGGCACCCAGCTCTGGTGGAAAAACCCAAGAAATTCATACCCATGTCATGCCGAGCTCCATCAGCCTGTAAATAGCAGTGATGGCCCTGAAGTGCCCAGGGGAATGGGAAATAAATATTCCTTCCCCTGGATACTACTGGGCTAAAATGCATCATCCAAAGGCCCTGCTGCAGGGCGAGATTCCCCCATGGGGCTGCAGATGAGGATGTTGAGTTTGAGGCTGCTTATTGGCATTTGGAAGGAATTTGTTCCACCACTGGAAACTTTTGTGGCCAAAGAATTTAGAGGGGGAAAAGCCAGTTAAACTTTGGCCTTTTTCTATGGAGGGTAAACTTAGAAACATGACTTAGATGCATAATTTAGAAAACCAAGATAAAAGTCAAGCCAGCTGCTTACCCCACAGCTTTTTTTTAATGATTTTTGCTTACCAGGCTTAGCCACAGGGACTAAGTGCATGTTTGGAGTGCAGACTTTTCTGGCTGAGCCATGAAACCCACCAAGTGTAATTTTTGACCGTGTAATTCATCCTCCCTGAACAGACTCAAAACCTAGTGAGGCAAGAAGGAATAGGATGTGAATTGCAAAGCATCTTTGTGCACATAGGCTTTGGTGACCAGTGATACCCGTGTTATAGTGTGATGAGATTTGCCAAGGGGTTTTCTGATGAGAGAATATCAGTAGATGATAAGCTGAATGCCTCGACACACCAGAGGAGCTGTGTTTGTGTATGGACAGTGAAAATAAGATTGCCACTTATTTTGTCTTGGTCTAAACTAAACCAAAATTAATGCCATGGTCTCATCTCACCCTAGATTGGCTTCTAGTTAACAGCTCTGAATAATTCAGGAGAAAGCCTCTCTCCTGCCAATTACTGCTGCAGCCAGCACCTTCATCCCCTTCAGTGTGCACAACCCTGGCTCTTTGCTCCTCTGGCACACACTGCCTACCCTGGGCAGGGGGACACTGCTGTGTAAAAGTGATATTTCTGTCTGCTGCATTGGTCAGACACTTCTATGTGATAAAGGGAAAAGGGAAAATCCAGCTATTCTTCGTCATGTTAGGAATAAACTCTGTTGGTTAGTGCGATGTGTAGCTTTAATAAATTCATTGCTGCAGTTAAAAATCTCTCCTACCGAATGAGGCTGTGGTTAACAAGACAAATTACAAAAATCAGTGCATTTCCACAGTTGCAAATCAATAGTGGGACACTCTCCTGCTCCATGCTGCTCCTTGAGCACCTCTTGCGACAAAGTTTTCTGCAAACAGTTGCAAGAGCATATTGAGATGTACTGAAATATCCTCAGTCACATTTTGTACTGGCGCCTGACAACAGTCAGGTTTTTCAGCCATTTCATCCTGCTCTCACACACTGTCCCAGCTTCCAATAAGAAAATACTGAAACGCTGGCTTTTTTCAGACTTCTGTAGGCACTGAGAAATTGATCTTCCCAGGGTTCTGGGCACTATAATTAATTTGTTCTCTTTCTAATGTTAAAAACTTTGTTGTGATTTCACTGTCCCAGACAGACATCATGGAAAAGATGTTGCACGTCCCTGATCCCATCTCTTAATGGATTAAAATAGACTTGGAGGTACAAGGTAAGAGCAGAAGGCGGTGAATCGGATCATGCACAAGTTCTGTTGGTTTCCATTTGCACCCCTTGAGCAGAAGCCTGAGTCCCATCCACAGCACAAGAAACTTAATGCCAAGATCTTGAAATGACTTTTTAAACATCTCTCCATGGTAATCTGCACAAATCGAGGCAGTTAGAGCTGCTGGCAGGCAGCTTTCCTCACTGGGACTCAAGGGCACCCCAGCTGGGATATGGGGAAACCAGGGGAGGATTTCTGCCAAGCTGTTTGCCAACTGGTTGGCCTCCAGCACCTTCTTGTGCCTGGAGTTGTTGCTCCAGAGGGGCAGGACCTTGCACTTCTTGTTGAAGTTTGTGTGGCTCCTGCCAACCCATTTCTCCAGGCTGTGCAGGTGCTCATGGATGGAAGCACATCCATCCAGGTCCATGAGCCATTCCTCCCAGTTTTGTGTCACCTGCAAACTTGCTGAGGATGCTCTCTGCCCCATCATACATCATTCAGATCATTAAGGCAGAGGTCTGGGCAGCACATTGAAGGATTTCAGCCTTCTTGGTGGCCCAGGTTGGTTCTGATGAGCTCAGGGTGGGATTTCTGGATGCAGTCAGGAGCTCAGCTTCCTTTTAAAAAGCCTGAGCACTTGCAAACATTAGTGTTAAACTGGGGCTGTCAGATTTGCAAGTACAAGCACTTCAGAAGTGCCAGCATTAAAGTTTCATATCCAACTTAAATCAGTCCCCTCAGCTGTTGTTCACTGGCTCACAGATGCTTTTCCCTGGAGCAGACAGAGCTCAGGAAGGTGTGGTTAACGCGTGGTTTGACATGACACTGCCTTCCACTGCAGCAGTGGGTAATGGGCCCAAAAACTGCTATCACCAGCTAGTCAAGGACTTCCTCTGGACCATAGTTTCTTGCTCCCAAGTGGTGCCAGGACAACTCTTTGTGGGCCCAGGCTGTCCGATCAGTTTTGGACATTTCCTGGTTTAAAAATGCATAACAAGGAAGAAGCAGCCTACTGTGCTAACTTTGCATTAAGTGCTCCTCTCAAGATTAAAGCAAGGGTTCAACTCAAAAACTGGATGAACTTGCAAGGGAACTGAAGCTGAAATAAAGTCGTGATAAGCCATGCCCTTGTCTAACTTTTGAGTGGGTGACTTTTTTTGGAGCTACTAATGAAAATAAGTCCAATGGCCTGTGACTCACTCTTAGTGACTCCTCTTCATTTAGGGACCAGTTAGTAACAGCCCGATGTAAGAAGCAGCCAGCATGTGTCATTCCCAGACACTTCATCCCCATGGAGATCTCCTGCCAATACCTTGTTTGCAGTGAGATCAATGACCTGGCAGTTCACCTTTTGGCTCCGTGGGCAAGTAATTGCAGGAGGAAGCATGGGGAGGTCTGCTTTTGTCAGGCAGTCTCTGGCAGATTGTCAAACTGGCAGCTTCCATGTGCAGGTGAGGAGAAGGCACTTAGCCTGGTTTCCTGTGGAAATGAGGCTGTTACCATCAGACTGCAATCAGCTTAACCCAAGGGACCAAGCAGGCTGCAGTAAAGAGCTTAAAAAAAACGAAGTCCTCTAAACTTCGTAAGAATAGAGAAGCACATAGAGAAAAGTGATGTTATTGGTGCTGACATAGAGGGAAAGACAGGGAAAACTTTCCTCCTAGACATCGCCTTCAGCAGATGCTGCTGGCCATGGATGTACTCCCCAACTAATCCACGGGAATGAAGCTCCAGGGAACGGCTTGTGCAGTCCTCTGGCTGGGTGACACTAAATGAAGAGAAGAGAGACACATTTCCTGCAGTTGTCATGGGTGACATGAGAGAGGAACTGATGAAAGAAAAGATCCAGGAGAGGAGGACATCAGAACTGAAGCTATTTTGAAGAGAGCAGAGCTCTATGATTGTGTATTGTAGGAGGTTTGCTGGACCTGGGGCTATAGCAGTGCAAGAGGTGCAGCAATGTGTGACAGTCTGCAAGAAACCAGGCTACATGAATTCTTTTTTATCATTTTGATAGCTCCTACAGTAACTTTCATGCCATGGATTAATGTTTTTGCAGAGAAAAGGATCAGAAAGCTGGGCGAGTTGTTCATGGGTCTTCCTGCATCAGCAGAAATACATCTCACATTCAGCCACACTTGGCAAACCAAGTTGTGTTTAGCCTGCAGCTAGAAATGTTTATAATTTGTTTTAATATTTATAATTTGTCCTTGAAAACTGCACTGAGTATGTCATCACGCTGGAAAGTGTTCAGCTGGTGTTGGCTGAAGTAAGGAAGGTGGGCAATTATCTTGCAAGGAGTCTGCATTCAGGTATTAAAACACCCACCACTGCTGCAGTCTGGTCCATGTGAAAAGCTCAGCTGCTTTGCAGTCTATTTTTACAACTCCTTGGGGTCAAATCATCTCTGCAAAGGAGGATTTAATGAGAAGGACTGACCTGTCCCGCTCCTCCTGCTATTCGACAATGACATTTTACCCAGCTTGTCTTCTCCTCGGAAGAAAAACCATTCGTCAGGCCCACTTTGTATAATAGGTATTTCCATGAGATTGCCACAGCACCCCTGGGGGTTTCAAAGGCCTCTCACGGAGAAGGATTTGCCTGGCACTTGTGTTCCCTGACTAGCCAGCCCTGTCCCATAATGTCACGGCGTCAGTGCAACCAAGCCATCAGCCACCATTCTCCACCTAAGGAGCCTGTGCCAGGAGAGGAGAGCAGAAATATTTCTCCCAGCAAAACACATCCAACCCAGCAGGTTCACCAGGGAAAGGTTTGCCAGCAGCTGGGTTTGTGGCAGCTCCTCAGGATCCCCACCAGACAACTCGCTCTGAAACCCAGTCATCCAAAATCCTGGGAGGAGTGGGAATATGCGGGTACTGTGAGTCTGACTTCACCAGTGCACTAAGCCTTCGCCCTTCAGGGGCTCTGTGGCTCCTCTTATGGCCTAGGATTTTGCAGCCATCACAAAAAAAGGATGGGGACAAACAAGCTGGAATTCCAGCAAGTCCATGAACTTCTCCAGTAACCTACAGATAGGAGCGTCTTCGACTCAAAGCTCCGAGCATTTTGAGGTATCCCTCCTTCTTCTACCAGGAGAAAGAAATGTTCTTGCTAAAAATTGGGGCTGGGGTGGGGTACACAGAATCACAAAATCTTAGAATCATTTAGGTTGGGAAAGACCTCTGCGCCCATTGAATCCAACAGCTGCCCCAGCACTACCAGGGGCCACAACTAAAACATGTCCACAAGTGCCATATCCGCTTGGCTTTGAAATCTCTCCAGGGATAGGGACTCAATCACTGCCCTGGGCAGACCGTACCAGTGCTTGACAACCTTTTGGAGGAAGAAAATTTTCCAATACCCAACCTAAAACTTCCCTGGTGCAACATGAAGCTGTTTTCTCTTGTCCTATTCTTTTTACTTGGGAGAAGAGACCAACACCCCCAAACCTGCCCCTAAGCACCTTCTAGCCTCTCAGGACACCTGCATTTGAACCTCAGATTCATCTTGAATTAAAAGGAGAATGCCCAGCACAAACCTTAAAACATCTTGGCCAGGGGTCTGTGTTCTTCTTGCCTCAAACACTGAGCTGCGTTTTCCTGCAGCTGTGACTGGTGCCATCAGATCATGGTGGCAGCTCTCCATTTCAAATAGTTAATTTTGCTTCATGAGATCAATCACTTTAGTAGTTTGTTTTCTGCCATTACTGCAGAGAGCAATGATCAGAATATTTAAAATATTAGACTGCAGCTTTTCTGTAATGGCCAAGAAAAAGTAAATCTGGAACACTAGAAGGTAATGGCAAGGTGGTTGGATGTTAGGGTCTGTGGTAGGCAGAGTTCATATTCCTGGCCATGATTTGGTTTATATTAGGCAGAGAAACTGAAATTTTGTTATAAAATTTGAAGGACTTTTGGTTCTGAAAGAGGAAAAGTTTCTTCTAACTCCATCTACTCTGAGAAAATATATTCTCTCCAGCATTTTGTGTTCCCTGCCCAAGCAGGCAAATCTGAAGTTACCCAGACCATGACCTTTGTAACTGCTCGTGGCAGCAGATTGCAGCCCAAAAGCAACACTGATCCAGGGAGACGCACCTGAATGTTTTCATTTTCTTTGGTACTATGTTTGCATCGCAAAATCATCCAGTCTCATCTATTTATGGTTTATGGCTTAATATGGCCCAGGTTAACATCGTCTGACTAATTACCAGGATTTGCTCTGTGAAGCAGAGGAGTTCTGGGCAGATATTTTAATTTCCATCATCTGTCATACCCTGGGAAGATAATTAAACACTCCTCATTTTCCATTTTAAATGGTATACAAAAGCTGGACATTAAACCCAGAGAGCTTTCCAAAAGGGAACATGTGGGTAGCTTCAAACTTTCCTTTGGCACCCAGCCACCAGTGAGGGTCAGCCCGAGTTCACCATTTCCCATTGTGTAAGGCTATTTGTTTAACATTTCTTTTGTCTGAAGTGGCCTTGTCAAATGAGATCTCCGCATAATTTTCATTTGGCCCTTCACTCACATCTGAGCTGTCACTCCCATGGAAGCAGTTTGACTTTGAGCTTAACAGAAATGTAGGCATGAGTACACAAAGCTTTAAAAATTCACAGAATTTTTCAGCTTAATCATAAAGGTATCCCTAAAAAAAATGGACTAGGCAGCCTCAGAATCTCATGGTGTAAAAATCCAAAGACACTTCCAAAGACCAAGGTTCAATAAGTTGGTTCACTTGGCCGCTGTAGACAGGCTGGCCCCTGAATTTCAACCTTTGTATTTTGACTAGATTAAGAAAATAAGCCTCACATTGTTTTGAGTGAGAGACACATCCTTCTTCACATCCTGTCCTGCATGGCACTGCTGAGTGGGGCTGAAAGCTTCCCCTCCTCCAGCATGAGGCCACCAGACGTTGTAGGTGCACATCATCCCTGGTGCCCTCAGGGTCCCTCTGACACGGTGCATCCATGTATTTGCTCTCTGTGATGCAAGGACAGCCCCTGAAACAAATTAATGTCATCTCCTGTCAGGTCTGTGTTCAGGATTTCGCTGGGCCCTGGAACTGCAGTTGCCGTTGCCATTCTAGTTAATCCTTGTCGGCTGCAGTTGTGTTCCAAGATTTCCAGCTGGGCACGTACCTGCTCGTGTACCTGCTCACTCAGCTGATATCGAACCAGAATGGTGGCATTTCCTCTTATTTTAAATATAAATTAAACACAATATGGAAAGGGATGTTGCTGAGCACTTTAAAACTTTTAATTACAGGTGATATCACTGAACACTGTGCAGATCCACCTCAACTGGTATTTGATATGCAAATGAAAGAGAC
Organism: Oreocharis arfaki; assembly: GCA_013398015.1. Classification (NCBI taxonomy): domain Eukaryota; kingdom Metazoa; phylum Chordata; class Aves; order Passeriformes; family Paramythiidae; genus Oreocharis; species Oreocharis arfaki. The sequence continues at coordinate 628,881 of VZRR01001444.1, read as the reverse complement.
CATGTTGCTGTTGGCACAGAACCACATGGGCTGGGAAGGGCCTCCAGAGGACCTCTACTCACTCCCACCTCCTCATCAGTGCAGGTACAGTGAGTTGCTTTGAACCATGTCCAGTTACATTTTGGATATCTCCAAAGATGGAGCTTTTACAGCCTCTCTGGACGACTGATGTCAGTTTTTCTCTACCCTCACGGTAGAAAATTCTTTTCTTCTATAGAGCTAGAATTTTAATCTGACACGTACAACAGAAGGAAAAAGCATCAGCTCTAACTGCATATAGAAGCTACAGTCATTTCTTATGTGGTTTGTAAACCCCTCAAAATTTCTGCTTCCTCCTTAGCATTTTCCCACTGCTAACAAAATTACATTTCTCTAATCATCTCCATTGTCCATACACCCCATTTGTGTCCTGGAAACTGCCAAGGCTGTGTCTCATTTCAATTTCTTGATGGCCTTGCTCAAAGGCCAGTTGCCATTGTATTGAAGTCCAGTATATTTAAAATAATCAATTACAGAAAATGACACAGTTCCAGCTGCCTTCCAGAAGGCTCCTTTGGCAGGAGTTAAACACTGCAGCAGGAGCACACACGGGGCTGTCTTCTCACAGGTCAATGCACAGAATATAAATTGATGCACAGGATGTAAAGACCCCCAATGGGGTCTGCCAGCCCTACACTACACCCCGAAAGCTCTGCCCTCCCAGAGCCATGTCCTACTGCTGGCCCTGGCAAGCCACTGCCATTCCCATTTTCTCGTGTCCCTGGAAAGGAGGGGGACATGACTTGAGTGGTTGCCCTGCAAGCTGGGAGCGACAAAGCATACTCCACATGTCATGGCGCATCCTGTCACCCATATGGCTGTCACCTGGAGACACGGAGCTCCTCCTTAGAGGGACCCTGCTGGTCCAGCACACATCCCGTCACTCATGTGTCTGTCACCTGGAGACATGCAGCTCCTCCTTAGAGGGACTGTGCAGGTCCAACACTCCAGCACTGCACTGCAGGATGAAAGGGAGCTCCGGATTGGAGTGATGCTTCCACTTTGTGTCTCACTTTGCTCCCAAGGCTTTGATGTTTCCTGACTGTGATCACCAGAGTGGCCCTTGCTGTCTCACATGGCGCTGCAGGAGCACCTTCCTGATGCTCCATCTAATCTGCTGCAGCCTTCCAGCACAGCACACGTCCAGTGTCAGCAGAGATTGGTGTCCCCCAAAGGAAAGCCATCTGAACTGATAGGAGATGAATAACTCGATGTGATCACAAGAATTAACAACACTAAACATGTCTCTGAGAGGCTCTGGGCAAGGCCCTGACCATCACAGACATTCCATGAGCTGCTCTTCGCCACAATATTGTCTTTGATATCCTTAGAGAACAGAAAATAATGCAAATTAGTTATATCTTTGCTTTACAACAAGGATACTTTAGCTCTTCCCTGTTCTCCTATCCCTCTCTGGGAGATACATATCTAGCTATACAGTATAAATCAGAAAATTACTATCTTTGGCACCTATAATTGGAAAGGTTCTTCCTCTAACAAAATGAGACAATTCTGAAATGGTGCTACATGATGTTAAAGAGCTGCTGTTTCTACATTTCTGCAGTGAGAGACACTGGGAAATTTGTAAATGAACAGATATTTCAAATCTGAGAATCATTTCAATGAGACTTTTAAAAGACTTTTTTTTTCAGCTACTCATGATGTTGTGGAAGAGCTTTGAACAATCCCTTCCCCACTCCAACAATGACACCTTCCAAAAATGACATGGAGTAACAAGGAGGATTCAGATTTCAAAAATGTAAAAATATCTGAAACTGTCATTGAAAATGAAGGATTATATTCTTCACTTTTTCAGTGGGGAAAATAAAATATGATGCCTGAGGAAATCTTTAACGTAGCACATTTTTTATTTAACAAGAAAAACCAGGCAATAATTTCCATCTCAGTGGAAGAAGTACAGCTCTTTGCATGATGTTCTCAAGCAGGCTCCCTCTGTGTTAACGTGTACCACAAGCTGTAGCTATTTTAATGCTTTTTAACTTCAGCGTTCCTACATGCCATTGAAAGCATCCGGCTTTCCATGAAACATATCTATACTTTAATGAGGTAGCTGTCTGGAATACATATTTCTTCCCATGCTATCAGATAGGAAGTTTGGAAATGGAACAGTAAAATACATATAAACTGGACCAAAGATGAACATCCTGCATCCATGGTACAAGGCTCTGCCTATGTCCAATGTGGCAAACTGTTCCTTCTCTTTCCACAGTTGTTTTGTTATTCTTTGCTTTTTTTTCAGGGCTGAGCACAAAATCTGGTCACTTCCCTGGTTCTCTATCTACGTGACTTTGTCTTTTAAGAAGAGATGTTAGTGAATATGATTAAGCCGGCACACCCTTAAGTAACATTAAGCTACTTTAAATACATTCCCCCTAATATACCAGCTGTTTTCTGTGAAGGAAAGATTCTCTTTAAGAGATTTCCTTCTAGAGAAGAAATCTCCTTTCATCTTCCCCAAAGGAGTTTACTCCTTTACCTTTATAGTTAGACTATGCGTATTTTGAAATTGTCTAGCATTCTCCTGCTGTGACCTTCATCACACTTCCTTCTCAGATCAGAGCTGATGGCTGGGTCTGCTTTCACTCAACTTCCCACAAGGTCATAACTCTGGTGTGGTTTTGCTCTCAGAAAGCAAACCGAGAAATCCCACCTGGAGTTTCAGGGAGGTGCCGTTGCCATTGCAGACTACCAGTTGCATTTTCCCTTCAACCCTCAGATGATCCTTCTATGCATAACCTGAGCTTCAGAACATGAAATTACTAACAAATGGGCATTTTTCACACCCAAATGGGCATTTTCTCCTCTTCCTGGTAAAGAATTGCTGCATTAGATGAAAAAGCACTAGCTGCTGGGTCCCTTGGGACTCTGCCTTGAAACATGTGTGTGAGTCTGCAGATGTTTCCCCAGACTGCCACCAGAGAAACTCCTGGTTCTGTATAGAAATGCAGTGGGACAACCAGTGAGGGCTGAGGACTGAATCCACAGGGTTTTTTATTCTGAAAACTAATAATTTCCCAGTTATTAAGCTAACTCTCATCTCCCTTACTTCATTCCTGGCCATGCGGCACCTGAAACATCTTCAGTTTTCACTGACTTCTCCTTCCTTCCACAGCTCACTCCTGTGGGACCGCACCTGTCTGGAGAGCAGAGCTCCTGCCCTATCCTCACAGAGAGGCTGCTGCCATCAGCTTTTCTCCTGATGCAAAGTTACTGTGTCCTTCTGGGGGATCATTCACGCTTATGCTTCCATGCATCCAGCTCCAGGGCCTTAGGAGATGCTAAAAAAAACCTCTTCCCTGGACAGCACAGCTTGGCTGGGCTGGGCCAAACGTGAATTGGGCAGGCAGAGCCAAGGCAAAGCTTTCTAGCGTGGTTGTTTAAATTAGGCAATGAGATCACCACCTGCACTGTCCCTCCGATGAGTGTCCATCACCTGCCCAGCACTCATCCCAAGCTGGCTGTTCAGCTTTGGTCACTGCAAAGAGGTATGAATTACACCTCAGCTCACTGCAGGAAAGGACAGGATTTCATCATGATCTGGTCAGAAATTAATTTTAACTGCCTGTAAACGTAGGGCAGGGTGCTGCTAGCAACGACTCAGGATAAAAGTGGCATTGTGGCCCTAAGGACTAAAGGAACTAAATTGTATTAAAATATTTAATTTCAGTGACAGACTTTACATCAACCCAACAGGCGGTTTAGTAATAGAATCATTGAATATCCCCAGTTGGAAGAGACCCACATGGATCAGAGACTTCAACTCCTGGCCCTGCACAGACACCCCAACAAACCCAGCCTGTGCTTCCCTGGGAGCGTTGCCCAAATTCTCCTGGTGCTCTGGCAGCCTCAGGGTCATGCCCATTCCCTGGGGAGCCTGGTCAGTGCCCGATCAGTGAGGGACTGCAAATATACCAGGACATTAACAATGTCATTCAAGACTTTGAATGCTGCAGCAATAAAGCCAGTTCAATGTGTAATTTTATGAAGAGATTCTCTCTTCAGGTCTTAAAATGTGTATGTCTCTGCCAATTCTTCTCCTCTTTGCAAATGAAATTTTTATCTTCGCATCAATTTCTCCCACCATCAGGTTTCAAAGAAGGATGTTCAGTTATCTGAACACTGAAGCTGGTTTGGGCACTTGCCAGCTTCGAAGGCATCGTGTTCACTGTCCACTGGACTGCTTTGAAGGATGCCTTTCTTCTAAAATACTACATCCTTTAGAAGTACATTTTATTTATATTTTATTGGGTCTTTATTTCTAGAAGTTTCTTTAACCCCCCAGTGGCATCCAGAGGAAATTTTGTGGCAGGGATGAGGTAAATTACAACCAACTATCAGAAGGGAAGGGTTATTTTTGCTAGTGAAATCACTAAATGCCTCTGTCAGGAAGCTGTGGATTCTGGAAAGGACAGTTGCTTCACATCAAGCAGGAATACTATGTTTCCTTAGACAGCCCATTTTAATCCCTGGTAGCGCTCAGGACACTTCTGGTCTGGCAGAGGAGATGCCGCATCCTGGGGCCATGGGAGGCAAGACTTCCTGATTTTCCCTTTTAGCTGAAGATACAGAAGCAACAGCACGTTGCAGCCCCAAGGTGTGCACAAACAGGAGCTCCAGAAACACAGACACCCACTTCACGACACGGACACAACCGAGAGTTCATCTACTGCAAGGCTGGCAAGGGAACTCTCGAGCCAATCTACCAACCTTCCCTGCAAACCTCGCCTTGCAAATGAGCCGTAGCTGCTTTCCGGACTCAGCTGCCTGAGGTGCCCTGTCCCAAAGATTTACATTTGCCTTGTGTTCTGCCCTCTGTGACTCACAAGAGCTGCTGTGAAAGTATCTCTGCTCACAATCTGTAGCCCACGTGGAAACAGGAGCTGTCAGAACTGCCTGCAGGGAAAGCACGCCTGCTCACATTTTGCCGGACTTTACTCATTCCTGTTGAGTCACTGCTCCTTTGGGCACTGCTCTGCACCAACGTGTTTGCTCTGTCAGCAGCTGAAAGGAAGGCACAGGTAGGTTCCACTGGTGCTGGGTGATCCAAACCTGGAGTTTTACTCACACAATGCAATATTTCTTCATTAAGAGTGCTGTGAAATCCTGACGCCAGTGAGATAACAGTTGCTGTACTAAGTCACTGCCGACAGGGAATTTTCATCCTTTCCCTAAGACATGTTTTTTCTTTATTTTAGACATAGGTTTTTCACTACGTTGTTCACCATGATGTCTTTCATGACATCAGTGTGGATATTATCTAAAGAACTGAGTAGGAACATCAGATGATGCAGAGGTCAAAGTGTGTTTTGGTGGTTGAAGACAAAGTTTGGAGTTAAGAGTTGAAATCATCTTCTTGGGAATTGTTTGCCTGGGAAATACTTGACAAGTGAAAAACTACCATAGATGACTGATAGACTTGTTCCAGTGTAGATTAACTGTATGAAATTCATATGAATAATTTGTTTCTGTAATTTTAGATTTCACCTAAATCTCTGCCACTATGCAAAAAACCTGAATGATAAAAATGCTCAGGAGCATGACAGTGGACTATTTTGCCATCACTTTTAAAGATAAAAAATATTAAAATATGTGATGTAACATGAGCTTAAGCCCAGTAACATACAACAGAAAATGGCAATAGTTGCTAACTAGAAACTGAGAATTTTCAGTAGTAAAATAACATCTTTCTTGTGACCCTGTCTATGAACAGCAACCTCTGCTATGAACAGAACTATTGATCCAGGGAGGGTGTTTTGCTCAGAAGCTGGAATTCAGACTCCCTGTGTGCAGGCAGCTCTGCTCCAAGCCTGCTGCCCAGCAGGGCTCCAGCCAAGTGGAGATGATCTTGCAGTTCACAGTCTCTCTGTTTTCTGACAGACAAACTCAGGCCCAGCCCAGGCACTGATTTCCCTTTCAGCTGCACATGTACAGGAGCTTTCTTCTGCATTGTTTTAAAAATGCAGTTCCTCTCTCTCACATTGATCCAGATTTCAGGCCAGCTTTCACATGCCTTTCAGCCTTCTTATCATCTGCAGCTGAGTCATCTCCCATGTTTCCTGTAGTCTGGATTAATTCCTTCTTTGGCAGATGGGATTTCCACTCCCACTCTTCCTCCGCAGACTCCTTGAGCAAGTCATCTTGCTTTTCTGCCTCAGTTTTTCCATTTCTAACATGGGAATCAGGGCACTTTCCTTACTTGGACCAATTTTGAGAACAAATCCACTTCTGTCTACAGAATACTGTGATAACTGCCACTGAAAACCGTGTAATCAGTGTAATCCATAGTGTGCTTTCACAAGGGTATCCATGAATAAAGAAATGCATTGTATCCCTCTTCCCAGCTAACTACACCCTAGGAATGGAGAATTACAGTCACATCAAAATTTTAGCACAGATGCTGAAGGACAAGTATCAACTGTACCGCAGACAGGAGCAGTGTGGCAGGAAAAGGGCAAAAATTGATGTCTCCTTGTGGAGCTGAGAATTTGTGGGGCTCGACCTGAGAGAAGGAGGAGGAACAGAAGATGCTAAATGGACCAACCACAGACATCCTGTTTCTGGGACAGAAGCAACAGTGATGGAGAATAAAGCTTGGAGGTGCTTTTAGCACCATTCAGGAACCAACCTGAGATTTTAGTAGACAGCCCTCCAAGTGCCCTTCCTCCACAGCCCTGGTCACACTATCGTGGCAGAAAACAATCTCCCGGGGAAATCCAGAGAGCTGTAGAGTGCTGAAGTGAATGAAAACATCATCCAGTTCTCCAGCTGGCACTTGGACTGTGCCAATATTGACCAAATCACTGATGGTGTTAAACAGACTCCCTTTCATTTGAAATGCAAACAGGTAAATATTAGTGCTACCTCTAATAAGACTTGGAGAATGCACACACCAACCCCTGCTCATTACCCTTTAGGCACTGCCTGGAGGTTACAGAGCAATGGAGAGGATGTGCTCTGTCTCAGCTTAGACCCAACTGGAAGAAAGCTAAAAGCAGAAAGAGCTTCCAGCTTATGCTGGACACAAGCTCATGCATAGGAAATGATATCAGAATGCTCTGCATTCATGTTTCATCTGTATTTTCTGAGCTCAGAGCGAGGTCAGAACAGCTCGCCCTGCAGTGATGGATGTGTGAGGACACTGCAGGATGGATGTGCCTGAGGTGAATGGGACCTCCCTGTGGTGAATGGGACCAAAGGACACCTGAACTCCCTTGGCTTTCAGCGATGCTTTAATTTATTTTCACCAAACCAAAGAGGACACAGCCCTGCACACTCTTTGTACACATTTTTTGCTATGAGTACAGACTCCTTCTTTGGAGAGTAAATAAAATATTTACAGTCTATAAATCTAGGAAAATTGTTTCTCTTTCAGCAGCAGATAGACTTCCCTGGCCTGCTGCAGGGCAAATTGAGTACCAGCCCCCAGCTCATCTCCTAGCCTACAAGATTTATGTATTTTTAGAGCATCTTGGAAAAGATTTTGTGATTTACATATGATTTTTTTTTGCCAGAGAGGATACTGAGGGTTTCTCCTACAATACAAATTATATTCTGTAACTATTGTTATGAGAGTCTTTTGTAACACATCTTTATAGGACGCAGACTTTCTTTTGTTGGCTTCATTTACATCTGCTGTGTTTTATGGGCTCTGCACCACTCACATTTCTGAATAATTTTTGTTATTCCTCATATCCTTTTGGCTGAGAGGAGCACTGGGTTTTACACAGCACTTTGCTAGCAGGACATCCATGTTGAAACAAATCGTAATGCTTGGGATTTGTATCTTCAAAGTGCCTTTCAAATACAGCCAAATACAGCATTGCACCATTGGGGTGAGCAACCAAGAAGAGCTTATTCCTATTTCACTGGAAAGTGAGTGGCTGAAGTGACGCTGTGTTCCCATGAGCCCAGAACATGCCCACTGGGACATCAGTGCTGGCCCCCACCACGCTGAGGGAAGAGCAGTCTCCTTTTATTTTGGAAATTCAAAGGAGCCCTAATGCTATTTTGAACCATAGAAATACAACCTTTGGTATGTTTCCACGCAGTCTCAGAAGTTATTGGGCTGATTTTCTCCCTGTCCAACACCACGGAGTTGGGTGAGGCTGAACGTCCTCCAGTGCTTCTTTGGCTGTACACACAAAAACATAACGGGATTATGTGTAGTGTGCAGGCTCCTGTCTGGTCACAGTACAGAAAATATAGATAACACTTAGATAACACTTAATCCAGTTAAATGGAATAAGATTAATGGGGGCAGCTATTTTCCAAAAGGACGTATAGGAGCGCAGGTGGTTGCAGAGATGAGTCGAGTAGTCTCGTTCCCCAGCTACTGGGATGTGTGTTAGGACATTTAGGAGCCTGATTTGGTCCTCATTGAAAGGAAAGCAGAAAAACAGTCATCCTCTGCTTTTTCATAATTAGGATGTGCTCAATCTCTTAGTAACTCTGTTTTTTCCTTCATTTAACTGCTCCACCATCAGCTAAAGTCACAAGCGTGGGCTTCTGCTAAAGAGTACAAATAAGTCAGGCTTTTTCCTCCACCTTCCGCCCATGAAATGAACTAATGAAATATGAGGTCCTGCTCATCCATACACCTCGAAGCCTGACATGGAGTAGGCCAGCCTAAGGAAGGTGTTTGAGGACAGACTGACACCTGCTGAGACACCAAATGCTGTGGCCACTGCTGACAGATGCCTTCACACCCCCCGTTTTCAGCCAGTCCTTACATTTCAGATTTAATCAGGCTTTTCACACTGCTCAGACATATCTGGAGATGCACAAGGAACCCCCATGAGAAAGGTTTTGAACAAAGCTGATGGGAGAGTGTTCTTCCATTTGTGAAAGGCTTTGCTGGATGGACATTGGGTACTGAGAACTGCCTTCCCCTTTTTGGTCGAGAGCAGAAGTCACAAATAGCAAGAGCTTTAGGTTCAGGTTTGCCCCACACCTTTGTAATGCCAACAGCAGGTCACAGAGGCGAGCACAGCCCCAAGGGAAAAAATAACACTTTCTATTTCCTTACCATAGTTGTGCAAAGGTGGAAAATCTCCCTTTACCATTGCACAGATGATGAAAATAAAGGGGTTTTAGAAGCCAGATGAAGTGTTCCACCTCTGAACATTAACAGAGGCCTGTTTAAGGATCTTTAAAGTGTTTTCTTTCAATCTGGTTAAATCCAACTTTTCTTTAGCATCACACCTGGGCCTCTGAGTCACAGCGAGCTCCAGAGACTGGCAGATCTTTCCCTCTCCAAAAAGCGCACACACACACAGACTCAAAATAAAAACCAAACCAGTAACAGATGTTTGCATGGTCTCAGGCGTAGCATACCATAAAAAAATGACACTGCCACGGTCCTTGGAGGAAGGTCAATATCTAGTTTGGCTAACAGTTTCTTCAGACTCCCAGAGCAAGAGTAACCTAGGGGAGATGCCTCCATATTTTTTGAAGCCTGGAGCACCCCATCCCACGAGCAGCAGCCTGCAGGTGCCATTGGAGCTGATGCAGAAAGGTTGCAGCTTTCCTTTCTTCTCCTGTAGCACCGTCAGTAAGACTTTCAACTCTTGCCCCCACCCAAAAAAACCTGCATTATCTCTATATTTAGCTGGATCACCTGGGTGGGTATTAATACATAGTCATGTGCCCAACTCCTGCCTCTGCTGTGGCTCAGCAATTTACGGAAGCTGTTAGTGACCCTCAGGTGGTTTTGTAAAACTAGAGTTAACACGGACTGTGACGGGCTCAGACTGTGGAGGAAATGCCTCTCTTTTTTCCTAAGGTCAGATTCCTTTCCAGTCCCCATGGTCCCTGGTGACAGACATTCTTCTTCTGGGTATCCATTGTCTTTTTGCCATGAAAAGCACCATTTGACCCACAGGCAGACTTGCATCTCTCTTCCTTGCAGAGGTTTGTTTTCTGATGGGGGTGACAGGAGACAGGCACCCAACTCAATCCATTTGGGACCCTGCACAGGGGTAAGGTACACCAGCAGATTTTCTGTGCAGTTCTTCAGAGACAGGCTGTACCAAAGCAGACTCGGGGAGAGTTGGGCAAGATGTTCAACCTTCTCCACATCATTCTTTGGACCTCTTCTGGCTTTCCCCTCACCTCTCCTTGTTGTTCAGCAACAGAAGAAGCTGGTGAGAAGACCCCACTTCACAGAGGTCTTGGACTTTAAGAAAAGAAATATAGTTGAATTTTGTGATAACAAATAACACAGAACTGCATTTTGCTACTGCCCTTCACTGGTTTGAGAGTGGCCAGAATGTTTTCATACCATTTTTAACCAAACAGCCTCTTTACAACCTCTCACTGGGATGTATAAATTTTTGTACTGGACATCGAATCTGAATTTCTAGGTCCATAATAGTCTTCATTGTCCAGACATTATGAAGGAAAGCACATTTTTTCATTCTGCTTAAACATGCATAAATAACACCCAAACGATGTGTCATATTTTTACACATTTCAATGGAAACACTAATTCTGACTTGCCCCCAAACCAGTTAAACTTACATGGAGTGAACTCCTAAGTGATTTACAACTTGTATTCACCTTGAGTGTCTATTATGACTTCGTGGAAGACTTGCCTTTTAATGCCTCCTATTGCTATCCCAGTTCCTCTGTCTGTGTCTAACCTACAGAGATGATTAAGACAAAACTGCTGGCAATACCTTCCCTGCCTTTTTGTGATGAACATCCTTCTTCCTACTAACATTTTGCTTCTTCCTCCCAAAGGGAACCTTTTGAGCAGCCTAGGGAGCAAGGCAGGTTTTTTTTGATAAGGAACTGAAAACCCTTTTTTCAGTAGTTACTACTGAAGTGGGAGCATTTCCACAGATCTGCAAGTTGAAAATAACAAGGAGGAAGAAGGACAGATAGACACTAAAAACGTAGGAGAGCAAGAAAAGCAAGACTTTTGACATGTTTATTGAGAGGAAGCTCCCAAAATGATGAGGAAGTTATTGTCCTCCTCAACACCATGAAATTGCCCCCAGGGGTGGATTCACCTTGCACGGCTTAGACATCAGGACGTAGGTGCCTGTGCTCGTGCCAGTTATCCCAGCAAAACACAAGCCTCTGGGAGGTCATTCACTTCGTTTCAAAACAAACCAGCCTTTGGAGGTCCTTATTTCCCTTCACTGACTCTAGAGATCCATGGAGGACTTGCTGTAGCACAGACATCTGACTCTGAGATGTCAGGAGAAGGCAGGAAAATCCTAACCCACAGCTCCGCATCATCAGCTATATGTAAAAGCTACAATGAAAATGCATTTGTGATTAATCACATATCCTTACAAGTTGTGAAATTCCATGTAATAGTTCCCTTATGAACCATAACACACACTTCCTGTCAGCTTAATGTTTTCTGTAAAGGTGCACAGCAACAATTGCTCCAGAAGAGCTCAGTGTTTTGGACCAAGTTACAGTTTCTAAGGGAATCATAACTTTGCCTTGATTTGAATGCAATTAAATTCTCTGCCATAATAGCAGCATAATGACAAGAATACTTTTTCTTTATTTCCTCAGCTTGGAAATTAAAAGGGAATAACACACATTGGTGCAGAAGGAAAGAGACCTTCAAGTCCATACAGACAGCAGTGTTCTCAAGTCAGTGTGTTCTCCTTTCTGGCATGAAAAGGGATGCAGGAAAACCCAATTACATATTTATTTTTAATGCCCACTTCCAGTACATGAAAAGCAGGAAGTTGTGCCAGCAGTCAGAACATGGACTCCTAGACACGGCTTCTAGCTTTTCTTCTTAACCCCCATCTGGGCTTTAGGCTACTTATTGAATCCCTGTGTGCCTGCCTGAGATGTTGAGACCTGAGACTTGATCTGATAAAAGCTGTGTACAGGTTTAGGTTTGCACATGGCACACAGTCCCTTGCTGTGATGCTGATAAATGCCCCGGGTAGAGCACAAATGATGACTTCACCCATGCCAGTTCCACTGCTCGAAGCCGTCCTTCAGCTAGTTATGAACTTAGAATGTTGTTTGTTGGTTTTTTGTTTGTTTGTTTGGGGGTTTTTTTGTGCATAAAATACTTGAAAAATCAATCCCCAAATTCTTCATTACTGTTATAGTCACCAGTTTTCACTTTATGTTCTTTCGAGCAGTGTTTTTATGGGCCCCTGAAAGACTGATTTACATAAAATTAACAGTGTTTATCTCCTAATGCAGGAGATACAGTTGAGATCTTATCACAACAAGTAAACTGCTGTTATTGTATTCTGGCACCCTGCTAAGGAACCATTGCATGAGCACTCTTATCTCCTATCACACCAACTCAACCCTTCCCCAAATAACCAGACAGCAAAGTGCAACATCCCTATGTGAAGGATGGCTTCCCAGTAACCCTTCTCATTGGAGCCAAGGCCTTAGAAGGTTCCCTTGAGGCATTTGCCACTGGAGCACATCCATGTGGATGTCCTCTGTGATCACCAGCAGCCTGTAGGGGTTGGTAGTGCAGAGCCCAAAGTAGTGCTGCACAGAGGGGCTCTGGGTGGGACAGGTTCTCTTTTTGTCACTTAAAACTCTAACTTAAAACTAGGCTTTAACTTAAAACTGTGTGTATTCCTGAGGGAGGTGAGGAGTGGGAGTGGTTCTGTGCTTTGCAAACACCTGTGCCAGAGAAGAAATCACCAGCGAGCAGTGTCCCTCCCAAAAGGAGATGTCCACCTTTCCCCAGGAGGAGGTAGAACTGCTCACACAAGTGTTCTCTGTATGACTTAGTGTCTGAATGAGATGTGTTAAAGCATAAGAGGCTTAAAGGAAAAGTTGTGCAAGCCTGCCTGGTACTGAGAAACAAATGTGCAGCCTAGAAGAAAATGTTCTTGGCTTTTTTGGTGCTCAGTAACGAGCATAACTCAGCCTGTGCTTTGGATCCAATTCTGCACTTTGAAAGCCAGAGGGACCTTCTGCTGGTGACCTCAATAGGACCACAGTACCCAATCCTCACTTACCACTCCTTCCCTGGGTTTTCAGGCCATATATTGCCTGTTTAGAGAAGTGGCATAACAAAGGGGGGAGGGGTTCTGGTGACCTGGACCTTCAGGTATACAAATAAAAGCTGATCTTGGGAGTTGGATTTGATGATCCTTGTGGGCCCCTTCCAACTCAGGGTATTGTATGATTCCATGATTCTGTGATCCTCACTGATTTATCTTATTATAGTGCAGGCACATGGCCTATGATTCCAGTCCCAGTATGAAGCATACTTCAGGCTAAAACCCCAGTGTACTAACTTTGGCAGTATCTGTGCTGAATCCAAATGTCGAACAGTTGACAGTTAAAGTTCCTGCTTATTCTTTCCTCTCTCAGCCCTTGTCTGAAATTAACAGACATCTTTGCTAAACTGTTAATCTGGAGTTAGGACCTCAGGATTGGATGCCCCGCCACGGATCTTTTCTTCTTGTTTATACAGCTTCCAAAATGTGGGTGGCTTATTGGAGGGTTTATCTACCTATTTTGTCTTATCTTCCCTAATTGCAAGCTCAGGTATAAAGAGAATAATTTAATCTGCAGAGTAAATAAACAAACACTGCACATAGAACTGGGATCAGTAAAGATTGCCCGAAAATTCCCAGGTGTATCTGTAGGTTTCTCCTACAGCTAGGCTTGCTCTGTGTCCTGGGGTTTTAATGTAGGCCCTGTTCTGTGAAAAAGAAGTTGTGAAACAGAAAACTCTGGAGAATTATGCAGCGTTAAGTGACACAAAATAATCTTTGACTCTTTCAAAATATTTCATTCTCCTTTTTGCCCTCTGAACAGGTGTAGTGCTGGGTGAGGTGAATGGGGGCAGTTCATACTTCCAAGGGCATTATTTATTCCAAGACAATTAGTTATTGGTTAAAATGCATTCTCTCTTATATGCCCAGAATTTGCAATCCATGTTTTTCTTTATTGCAGATTAACATCCATTTCCATTTTAATAACAACAGTGAATACAACGAGCAGGGCCAGTCTGTGCAAAACAAACATCCACTAATTTGTAGTTGTTTAAATATGTAAAGCTAGTCTTTGATGTTAATATACCATTAAAAAGGAGCTGGGAAGTTCACACGTCTGTTCATGTGTCGCTTGTCAAGCAGCAGAACAGCTCAAAGAGCAGCTTGTTGGTTTGCAGCATCAAACCCACCTCAACAATTTTGGCATCCTAGAAATAATTTTGCTACCTGACACTTTCAAATTTTATAGGGCATGGAAAATCCATGTGAGGAAACTGCATCTGCAGGGCCTTTCTGTGCCCTCTCTTCTTTCTCCAGCAGCCTCAGCAATGTGGTCCACATGAGCCTGACTCCAATTCTCCAGCAGACCTTGGGGACAGGGGAATGGCTTCATCACCCTGGCAGTCAGAGTCCACACACAGCGACCATATTTTCCAACCCTGGGGAAATTTCCAACCCTGGGATTTTTATGTTTACAAAAATCTTTGAATATCAGCATGGTTAGGAAATAGTTCAATGTTTTGGGACTACAATCCTTAAAGGGAAAATGAATTTGTCATTGTGGGGTTTACTTTAGCCATGATCAAGGTGATAACAATTAATCAAAGTCCTTAAACTGTTCCTGGCTTGTGCAGCATTTTAGTTCTTCTTCTGAACTCCTGTTGACTGGGAAAAAATGTGCAGCAATTTCACCTATTTTTGTATAAGGTGAGCCATGACTGCTCTCATTTCTTCCATTTCTGAAGTGAAGAGCTTCACTAAAGTATCAGGAAATCATCAGTGCCTTTCAGAAAATAAAACAGGGTAACTTAGGCATTTAAAACAGTTTTCAACTTGAAATCCAGTTGTGCTGATAGCAGCTACCTGATTCAAGTAATGGTCTATTTCTTACCCATAACAAGTAGGACACAGGTACAATACAAATACTTTTGGCATAGACAAGTGAACTGCATCCCCATTTTTAGGGGAAGACAGATCCTCATTAGTATTGCTGTATTGATATAACTGAGGCAACATGTGAGGCATGCACACACTGATTACACTGCAGTACTGTGATGAAAGCCAATTTTTCTCTCCCATAAATAAGCCAAATTGGTGTTTCTACACCACTGTTTTACCTGCTATCTCAAGATGCTTGTTCTTTTCTTTTGGCACAGAGGTGGAGCTGCTTTCAAAAGAAAACAACCAGGTACAAGCTACTGACTTTCCATATTCAATTATATCCTCATCTTTCCTCTTTCCAAGAGTTTTGAGGGGCTTATTATAAAAATAATTATAATTTTGTCATTGCAAATATTTGTCTCTGGCTACTTTTAGTCCATGACTCTCCCAGATCCAAGCCAATTCATCCCCGCAGCAGCAGGAGAACTGAAGCAGGAAAGCCAACTTCTGTTCTCATGGACAAAAAAGTCAGGATGAAATTTGTCCTCTTCTTGCAGGGACAACCCCCAGCACTCGGTTTTGATACTAAACCCATAATATATTCTTGGGTAATGAACTAATACCTGGTTTGAGCATCACTTGGCAGGGACAGAGCACCAGGCATAGTTGATGGGCGCTACTCTTAGTACCAAATATGTCCTAGATATCAGAAATTGTTTACACTGTTTATAATTTTTCAGCTTCTAAAAATAACTCTCCAGTATGCACTGTCTCATCTCAGAAATGAGTAAAACAAACACCAGAAATCAGGGAATTAGCTATTTTCTGCTGTTAGACATATCACTGACTATATGAGAGTGGCAGACAAAGACTCCATCAACAAATTTGTGCATAAGGAAAAGGATTTTCATGTAAATAATTATTATGAATGTTAACTAGCTGCACACATCGCAAGGAAAACATCAGGGAAGTTTGTTTGTGGAGGATAAACAAAATATGTTTGCTTCATGCTGTTCTTTTATGGTCATTTTTATTGGAAGCACAGTTTATAGAGGCATAGCAATCATATATGTTTCACTGTAAAAGCACCACATTTCTCTGGAAACAGTATCAGGCTCTGTGCAGAAATAACAAAGTTGGCCAAACTTCATAGTTATCAACCTAAAGTTGAAAATATTCCCTCTTTTGGAATGTCTTGATGTTGTTTATGTGCACCTTTCTAGTAGTGATTTCTAGTGCAGCGAAAAATAATTAATTGCTGGAAAGTTGAAGGTAGAAATGCCTTCAAATGGGATCTTGCCAAGGATTTGGCAAGCAAACTGTTATTTCTTTCAACATTTTCATCATGGTGAAGGAACAACATCCTTAGATGAAAACTTACCTGCCTGGATTATTGGATGATACTAAAACTGTAAGTGATGAAAAGGATGTAGGCTTGCTGGAGTCTTTCTCGTTCACATGGTAGCATTTCCTGGCAGAAACAGTCTGAGACAGCTTCTATAACCCAATCTTCAAAGAGGCCTCACCTCCATCTCCAGTTTTTCAGTTGTTTTCATGAAAAACTCAGCCTCTGCAAACAGAAAAACACAGGTTTCCAGTGAAAATTTGGGTGCACAGTGCCATAGAGCTGATAGGCATTACATTCCTGGGAAAACAACTTCCATGCTAAGGAGGAGAAGCACTCTGCTGTCCCCCTGCTGAGAGGGCCAAGGACACCAAAGGCACGGGGGCTTGTGTTTGAGATCCACAAAAATATCTCAAAGGCAGGTGCCAAGAGGATGGTGCCAGACTCTTTTCAGTGGTGCCCAGTGACAGGACGAGGAGCAATGGACAAAAACTAAAACACAAGAAGTTTTACAACATGGAACCATGGAAGATCCAGAGTTGGAAGGACCCACATGGTCATCAAGTCCAGCTCCTGGCCCTGCAGACACCCCAACAATCCCACCCTGTGCATCCCCGGGAGCGCTGTCCAAACATTCCTGGAGCTCTGGCAGCCTCGGGGCCTTGCCCATTCCCTGGGGAGCCTGGGCAGTGCCCAGCCCCCTCTGGGGAAAGAACCTTTCCCTGATCTCCAGCCTGACCCTCCCTGGCACAGCTCCAGCTGTTCCCTGTGTCCTGTCCCTGTCAAAGGGAGCAGAGATTGGAGCTGCTCCTCCTCTTCCATGGGAAAGAACTTCTTTCTGTGCAGGGAGGCAGAGCCCTGGAACAACTGCCCAGGGAGGGTGTGGAGTCTCCAACTCCGAAATATCCCAAACCCACCTGGAAGTGTCCCCGTGTCACCTGCTCCGGCTGACCCTGCCTTGGTGAAGGGTTGGACTGGACCATCTCCAGAGGTCCCCCCTAACCCCATCGATTCCATGAGTCTGTATCTGTTCATCTGTGACCGCACCGGGCGCCTGGTACTTTCGCGCTCATCGCCTCTGCCCTGCGGCACCAGGGCCCGTGTTCGGGATGTGAGGTGCCCGCACCCCGGCTCCTCCCCGGCGGTGACGGCCCCGCGCCCGCCCCGCCCCGCC